>JAGFPH010008810.1:30401-52151 GCA_018207615.1 Philaenus spumarius
AATGTCAGCCAGAAGCCCGGATAAGGGCGAACCCATAGCAAGACCCTTGTCCTGCATGAAAAATTCATCATTAAACGTGAAATAATTTTGGTTTAGCACTACTTTTAATAATTCCAGCAGTCCATCAATTTGTTGTAAGTTGAGCTTGTTACTATCTATTAAATTTCCTCTCAGAATGGCGATGGTGTCTTGTACAGGTAAATTGGTGTAAAGATTAACAATGTCAAATGAAATTAGTTTGTACTTGTAAGAGACGTCTAAGTGTTTCGTTTTATTAACAAAATCTATGCTACTTGAGACACTGTAATTATTTTTCAAAGTTATATTATGTTTTATTAATTGTTCCAACTTTTGCAGTTCTGTAACAAGGTGCAGTTGTATAGTTAATTAATGGCCTAATCGGTATATTACTTTTGTGAATCTTAGGCAGACCAGAGAACTGTGGAGCGAATGCATTAATGGGTTTAAGATACAGTCTGGTAGTTTCATCTAATACTGAGGTGCATTTATTGATGGCAGAGTTCAATTCTTTAACAAACTTTTTGGTGGGGTCACTAGGTAACTTAAAAATATTGTTTATATTGAAAAAATCGTACGCTTTCCGGCTATAGTCTTGTTTAGCTATTATGACTACAGTATTACCCTTGTCGGCCTTAGTAACAACAGCGTCATTGTTTAATAGTTTAGTTTTAATTTGTTTCAAGCATTTAAAATCGTCATTGTATAAATTGTTCAACCTAACGACATTTTTATTATTATCCACGTATGATTTTATAAAAGTTATGTTAAACTTCATGCCACGTTTGAACTCAATCAGTCAAACCGTTCTCTAGATAAGAATTATTTTGTACAAAAAACAAAATGGCGGATATCTAGAAAACGAAGCGTTTTCGGGTCTGTGTTTATATGTACTTTTTTTCTTATTTTGACCCATAGAACCATTCCTCGAAGTTTGGCACATTACTTGTAGGACACCCTGTATACTTTGGTTCATTTATTTTCTAAACAGCTTTAAAAAATATGCATAGTTCACATTTTAGTTTAAATAATAACAACTATAAAATTGGCCACTTTCACAATACAATAAAATCTGCTAATGCACAGCTTCGATATGCTGTATATGTGTTGAAATGTTTGATATGACCAGATTAAATTTTCAAATAGTTTTTTTCCGTGGCCAATTTTAGGGGAAATTTTTGTGTTTTAAAAATATTTTTATTATTATATAATTTGTAAAATGAAATATTATAGGTATGAAAGTTTACAAGTTTATAAAATATCGTGCAACCAGGAAGTGAAGTAGTAGAAAAGTATCATACGGAACAAAACTCAATGAAATATTATATATAGGCTATATATTGCTTACATTATGGAGAAGGGAAGTAGTAATACAATCTAGACTGAAAGAAAAGTTGGTCAATGACAATTTTGTGAAGCTGTTAGTAAAATCTCAATTGAACGTGTTTCTTAAAGTTATTCAATTTGCTATTTAAATATAATGTACTTAAAACATCTTGCAACCTATATAGTTTATACCTTTATTATGTGGCTAGCAAAAGTCTTTTTATAAGCAATATGCAATCAAGTTAAATAAAATACTATAAATAATGTATT
Source organism: Philaenus spumarius (assembly GCA_018207615.1). Classification (NCBI taxonomy): domain Eukaryota; kingdom Metazoa; phylum Arthropoda; class Insecta; order Hemiptera; family Aphrophoridae; genus Philaenus; species Philaenus spumarius. The sequence goes on from JAGFPH010008810.1 coordinate 32,016, forward strand.
GATAGTTAATTCCATACATGTGTAAAATAATTTGTACAACAAATAGTTTACCATTTCTGACTTGATTATAAGTTTAGATTATTTATTTATTATGTAAACAATTGTTAAAAACAACTAGCTGTCAGAACTTTAGGAACACGTTCGGACTGTTTGGGCCCAAAAAATCATTATTTCTAGCTCATTTTGATCAATTGACGTAAATTTTCACATGTTTATCAAAGAAATTGGTTGTGTTCTTTTAAAAACTGTAAAATAAGAATTTATTCTACTAAAAATTTAAATAAAAATCATCTGATAAGGTGGTTTAGCAATAATTTTGACAATTTGATCCCAAGAATCATATTTAATTAGATGATCTTTAATCATCCCGTTTCATCTTTAATTAGAATTATGCATTTATTGAAAATTAAATACACAAATTTTAAGTTTTGAGGTACAGTAAGTTTCAAATACGCTTTTAAAATTAGTGGTACACATTTTAATTGATTTAAAAAATTGTTGAACATTTTTCCCTAGCAATCGTCATTTGAAGCTTCATTTTGGGATTCTTACATCAGCATTTTAGATTTTTTTTGTACACAAACGATTTTTTTTATATTGAAGTTGTGCTATGAATTAAAAATACAAATTTTTAAGAAAACAACTTGAAATTGAAAACATTTAAGTGACTTTTACATGCTTTTTTGGAATAATTGGGAAAAATCAGGAGAAAATGTACTTAAAATTTAAAATAGGTAGTTTCGGTTAATTTTAAATAAGTCTTTTTTATTCCTATTAATAAATAACTAATGAGCTTAACTTGTGAGAAAGTCACTATATAAAACAAAACCTGAACACAAAATCTCACAACAAATACGTTTACTAACTCCAAACGCGTTTCAACGACAATGCCGTCATCCTCAGTGATGCACGGTCTACAGTAACCAAACTAAAACTCCACTCTCCACTATAACTTAAAAGTTATGCTATATGTACTATATTTTTATTCGAAATACAGTAAGTGACCTCCACTTACAAAAAGTCGTTACTTTACAAAAATCAAACTAGATTTGTTGTTTCCTTTTGAAATGTATTGTGTTGTCTGCAAATACCTATTGATTTTAAGCTACGTCGGAATGTATATTGCTCAAACTAATAGTTGCTCTTTATTAATTTAGAACAAGACTTATGAAACGTTATTTGACTTTCTTTCGATTCCTTTTTAAGGAAAAGCATTTCCGATAACTTGAAACTTTCACTTTACCTGCATTTCCTTTTATTAATTTAGCCGTATACCTTATATTTACCGTATCATATGCCATAGGAATTTTGAATTACTTTCCCGGTTAATTCCTGGCTGATTTTATTCGACTCAATTTTTCCAAATTTAGTAATATTTTTATTAATTATTTAAAAAACTTAGGTGTTTATGGGCGTCTCTTTCTGCTATCGGCCTTTCAAATTTTCGTAATTAAGTATTGCTCTGTCCTTCCTTAAAACTTTTATCCTTTTCAATAAATTAATTGTTTTTGTACGTAATTTCGGTAATAGAATAATGATTTGTACCATCTGGAGAAGTACAAAGCTACATTGCCCAGGTACGTTGCTACTAGAATTTGTATTTTCGGCTATTTTTTTTTCATCCTGATTTTCCCCTTTTTCTCATTCTCAGTTTGTACACTTTGTTGCCTTGGACTTAAAATTGATAGTACGTTTCATGTCTGTCAAAATTCTTATTTTCAACGGAGTTATTTTCACGTTTGGTTTTCCAGGTTTTAGTTTAGTTTATTTTCTTCTCCATTTTCTCTTACAGCTTTAAATATATCACTCAGATGTTTTTTTTTAAGTTTCTTTATACAGGGTGTTTGAAAACTTCAAACTCGTATTAAAAGACTTATAGGCCAGCCCAAGTTAAAAATTATGCAGTTTTACCCTGTTTAACTTATAGTTTACATACCTATTCAAAATATTTTATTTAATAACTTAGATAGTTTAGATTATTTTAAAATATTTTCACCACATACTCTATTTATTAAAATTAACTAACTGACATATTGTCATTTTGTAAATTATTGATAGCCTAAAATACTATGTAATGTTATAACGTTTATTCCATTTAGCTTTAAGAAAGTTAAATTTTAAAAATACGTGAAAAGAATTATTTTACTTTTCTTAAATTATTTATTATTTTATATTTTATAGTATATTATCTGAAACTTACTTCTGATCCATTTTTATATCATTATTATTTTTACTAATTAAAAAAATTGTTAAATTTCTGATTTTAATTTTGTATGATATATACTTGCTTCAACATTTATAATATTTATAATTAATAATAAATTTTTCTGTTGCATTTTACTTGAGTCGGTTATCGTTACTATATTTGATAAAAAATGAAATACTAACTAAGACTATACAATTTTTATAATATCATGTCCAAACAAGAGCATACATGTTAGTCATATCATAAGAATATTTCTATTTAAAGCCTGTGTTAGGGACTTCCAAATGTTGAGTTTATCCAATGTTCAATCACCGACAATAATTCAGTTTGTGATAAAATGCATGTTGGCCTAACCTATTTAACTACATATGTTTCAGGAGTACGTTCAAAGCAAACTTTTTGGGTGCTTTTTTGAAGTTTATACTTTCTTATAAACTCTTTATTTTATACATTTTCCATCATGACTACCCCTTGATGTGAACATCGGAGTTTGAACTTCTGATTCAGTTTTGTTAAATCATCGTCTGCCTAATAGTGCATTAAAACTGTATCATTATATTTTGTATACAGTTTTTGATTTAAATAGAACTTTACATTTAAATAAAATATAAAGGATTTATTTCTAAAAATATGTAATTTGTTATTGTATTTTATATGTAAATAATTAAAGCATTTTTCTTAAATTTCTGAAAAAGTGATTTAATACATACTTTAGTTTTATAATATACTAGCTGACCCGTGCGGCGTTGCCCGTGGTGGTTGGTATTTTCAGTCTCATTAACGTAATTGTATTCTTTTTAAGTGTTCAGTCAGTGAGTGGTATTTGGCTTATATATATATAGATCTTAAATAATAAAAGCACTATTGTCATAATAATAAAAGATCTAAAATTATGATTTAGTAACTTTGATCCCCCCAAACATTTAATATTTGGCATATTTAGCATTTTAATATTTTTTTTTCTGTTTGTGAGAAAGACACCAACAATTTGAAAAAGTTAAATGATTTTAAACTCACAGAGTTATTAATAAAGTTAACCTTTTTACATGCAATTTAAATTCTAAATTTAATAAGAAAAGTTCTATTTCACAGTAAAAAACTGACCATTTTTGATTACAAAACTTCTTTAATTACAATGTTTGAAGTAATTACACCATCATGTGTTACCTTTTTCTTAGCAGTTTCTTTTACTGACACTATCATATCGGCAAATCGTCTAACTCTTGAAAAAGCAACATAAAGTTGTCCGTGAGAAAATACAGGTTCTGGCAAATACAAACCAACTTTGTCAAGGGTTTGGCCCTGCGCTTTATTTACCGTTATGGCAAACGCAAGCTTTATTGGAAACTTTCTTCGAACCATTTGAATGGGCTTGGTTGTGTCTGATGGTGTTAAATCTATTCGTTCGGGGTACAATGAACGTTTTATCAGAACCAATTATTTTTCCTGTAATAATATGTTCCCCTAAATGATTTATTACCATTTTGGCACCATTAATAAGTCCTGATTTCGAATTCAGATTCTTGATTAAAATTACTATTGCATTTTTCTTGAGTGTTAGTTTGTGAGGTGGTAGTCCAGACGGGTTTAATGAGTTTAAGAACTCTACTGGATAAAGTTGGTCATTGTTGTTTCCATCAGCTAGTATTGAATCACAACTTAAGTATGTTTTTCCTTCGCCTACTAATAGCTTAGAAACAACAAAATTGTTTATTGTTTCACAGTCATCGTTTTTCGGACAGAGAATTGCTGACGAAAAGTATTTCGAAACATTTTCTTCATTGATTACATTAGTATCAAAAACGTTTTCGACTATGCATTTTTCATCACAATAACATTGTCTTGGGATTTTGCCGGCTTCGTTTGAGACATTTGTTTGTATTTCGAGCTCAGCATTACTTAATTTTAACAACCACTCCCTAAAATCCTCGTCATCATTCGCACGCATGTTCATGGTTAAGTTTCTCACTTGCACATGAGACCATATGGGTGATCGTTTAACCGTTATATCGATAATAGAGGTCGTGTTGGCATGCCTTTGAACTGGAAGTACTTGGCGAAAATCCCCTCCAAACACAATAATTTTACCTCCAAACAGCATATTAACGTTCATTATTTCTTGTAGAAGTCTGTCTACCACTGTAAGAGCGTCTTTAGGGACCATGGACACTTCATCCCAAATAAATAAATCAGCTTCTCGAATTATATTTGCATCTTTTGAGTGAGGCCTAATAGAAGAAACAGAAGTGTCCAAGATGGGCACAGGTAACTTAAACAGTGCGTGTGAAGTAAGTCCTCCAGGAAGGAGATTCGCAGCAATGCCAGTCCATGCGACTGGTAATACAGTCTTATCTTCTCCTCGTAGAATGTGACACAAAGTTTTGTAAGTAAATGTTTTGCCAGAGCCACCTGGTCCATCAATGAAATAACAATTTGGAAGTTGATTCCTTACAGAGTTTAAAATTTCGTCGACTACCGGTTTCTGTTCGTGGTTATAATAAGTTTATAATAAGCTTCTTCTCCATTTCGACGTTCTTCATCACCGTCGTAGGCAAATATAATTTGTTGTACGATTGGATGAGGTTGAGGTAGATTGTAATGTTTGCAGTTTCTTCCATGTTGCTTGAAAATTATTTGTAACTCCTGTAACGTTAAACGATAGGACATCTCGGACTGGTGGTCCTTTCTAAAGTCCTCAGACAGCGCCTCTTTAAATGTTTCCCATAAGTCTAAGATGTTAAGAGGTGAACAAAATATGCAGATTATGGCGAAAAGCCAACTCAATTGCAACGGCATTTGGTGGCCAGCTGCCTCTTGCAAACATTTTTTCCATTCTTCATCGTTACTGAATAAATGCAGCTTTTCTGCAGCTTCTTTGAAAGTGTGGCATTCTATACCATCGACTGATCGTAAGTCCAAGAATGATGTTGATAATCTTACGTGTAAAAGTAAAAGACGGAGGTAAAACCTTTCAATGTCAACTGGATTTACAGTGTAAATGCGTCCAATACACTTACAGTTCCTCTGTCTAATTTTCTACTTTCCGTTTGACCATACATAGTGTTCAGGAATTTCGTGGTATAGAAATTGACGGGCTGTTTCTTCTTCATGGCATAGTTGAAAATATGCCATTAGTTTAGAATCCTTTGCAATATTAGCATCTCCTTCATGACCAGCTTGAAAATACACCAATTGTTCTTCTTCTAAATGAATGGGGAGCAGTTCTATAGTGTGAGAACGGTGGAAAAGAGGTCGCTCATGCAGCCGCCACATCGCTTCAGGTGGACTTACATAGCGAAAATTTAAGTACATATCTACTTCATCTACTGTGACCTGTTGCTGACCTTCAGAATTGGCTCGTAATTGCAAAGAGGTGCAATCATGTCCCTTGTAAACATATTTGTACAGATATTTAACAGATTGAATAGATGAACAGCATTCAACATTGATATGGGCATTATATTTACGGCTTAAAACCCCATTATAGGGCACAATCCACCGATTATCAACTTCAAGTAATCCACCTGTCATTGTAGCACCGTTGTCACGGCGCCTGTATAGGGGGTAGCCATTGACATTTAGGTTTCTCTCATCTTGGAAGCCTTTTGGTAAGTTCTTTGAACATGCGCCATCTCGCATACATGGACTGTTTGGCCGGAGAATACCGCAAGGTCCATGAACCATACATTGATTGATAACTGAGAAAAGTTGAGGGTTATCTTCTTTACTTGGAATTTCAGAACAAATTAATGAATCGACGTCTTCAGTTGTCCGCAGTTTATTTATTTCTCTTAATATCTAAAGAATATGTGCGTGAGGAAGTCCTCTCTTTTGGAATTCAATCACACATACATAAGCCAGTACAACTCCCAATACGTGTTTTTTATCAGATCCTCCAACAATGATTTCAATTTCAAATGGAACACCCTTGTTACTAAATCAGGTCTGTTTTCAAATTTTTCGTATTGTTTTAATTCATGAGTAATTTAAATCCATTTAGGGTTGCAGGTGAACGTCAAAAAAATATCTGGCTTTCCAAATCGGGCAACTATTGTCATTGCATCCTGATAATTTTGTAACATATTTCTTGGACTTCCAATAAATGTTGAGGGAAGGACCACAGAAATGCCACCAACAGCACCTCTTTGCCGAGCGTCAGAATTGAGAAATAACTTTCTGCTCTGAGTTCTTTCTGATGTGACCTAATATATGCAATCCTTGACCCCTCTACTTTAACATAACTGTAGACTACATAATGATGAAATAATCTACCAGAGGCTTGAATGATATTAAAATCCCCTCTAATTGCTAAACGGTAACAATAGTATTGCAACTGAGTGGTAACAGACCGTTTAGTTGTTGAACGTACTTCTACGTGAGGCATACCGGGTTTCCATCCAGAATCGCCACATGGGAAAAGAAGAGGATAACACATTGGATCTGAATGTGGATTTAGGTAAGATATCTTAGTAAGCACTCCTGTTGTCTTACAACTTACTGTAAAATCAAATTTTCCAAGGAGTGCCCCATCATTACTGACAAAAACCGCAGCAATTTCATTCGCCGTAGGCGCATTACACCTTCCTGGATGAAATGCATTATCGGTTGTGAATTGTAATTTTAATTCTCGCATACCATCAGATATATCTTTCACAAAGTTAAACACTTGTGCGTAAGGGTTGTATGTTGTAAGCATAGTTTGCAATCTAGCAAGTAAATTATGATTACATTGTCTATTTGCTACATGATCAAATCGGTGTTGCAAAGCTGTATCGTAGTCTTATATGAATAGGCCAGCATAACTGGGTAAGGTGCCATCAGTGGGGTTTAAATTTCCTATCATGTGGTAAATCTGTCCATTTAATTTAAAGCAAAAGGGCCCTCTTCCAGGAATTTGAACGACATTTACCTGAACTGATGCAAACGCAAAAGCATTGTAAAAACTGCGGATATTGTCTAAATAATTTTTGGTATCTTGGTCATTCCTCTCAATTAACTGCCTTAGCTCATCGCAAATATCAATAGGCTCCAAGCTGAATTTCCCTTTGTGACATCAAATAGAAGAAGATCTGTCACGGACTTCACCTAAATAAAGCTTAGCTGAACAAAACACACACACATTGTCCATCGCCCCAAAACTAAGTATTTCAATTTGATTGTCTTCTGGAAATAACCTCGCACAACAGTAGGATCCATGTAATTTTTCTTCACGTATTCTTGCCCTAACATCATCTTTAAATCGCTGCAAATATATAGGTGGTACAATGTCCCTCTGCTCTTCAATCAGTCTTTGTCTCTCTGCAGTTCTCTGTTCTTGCCGAAGGTTACGCATGTTTTCCCTAATCTCATCTACTCGGTTTTCTCTTTGCCTTATTCTTCTTTCTGTGCATGGTTCAAAACAAGTCTCCGCGGCATAACGAATATTGCAATACCTTTTTAAAATCCAAAAGTTATTTCGTACCTGAAAAAACATTAAACATAAAAAAAAAATCATCACGTGAAAATTATGAAAAAAATATGATTTTTTTAACCCTAAATCTGGAATTTGGATTTTCCCATACTGGCAGGCACTTTTTTACTACCTGAACACATTGTTATATACATTAATCCATTTCAGTAAAGTATATACATTTTTGAGTTCAGAGAACATTTTAATGTAATTTCTTTTACATTTACCACAAAAGAAAAACTACGTTATAAATATAAAAAAATCAAATTCGGTAAATTAAAATGTCAAAAGTTGGCCCTTTGGAAAAATACCAAAAAAATTATGATAAATTCAAGCTGTAAAATATGTATAAAAAATACTTTTCTATAAGATATAATGTTTAAAAACTTTTTCGAAAATACGTTTTTGGGAGAAAGAAGAGTTAATTTTCGAAATTTTGAAAAAAATTACCTTTACATATATTAAGAAATTTATAAAAATGTCTAAATTAAAAATAGAGATTCTAAATTATATTTTATTATAAATGTTAATTTGTAGGCCTACTACAAAAATCAGTTCAAATGTAAATATATAAATTATTGGATATATATATATATATATATATATTGTATCTTTTATAAAGTCTTATTCGTTTTTCCATGAGGATAAAAGTCCACAAAAACACAAAATTTGTTAACAAAAGGCATAAATTGAAGTCTAATGTTGTCATAAATATACAAATACATAGTACACATAGCTATACTAATATTATAAAGAGGTAAAGTTTGTTTGTTTGTATGTAGGGGGTAATCTCTGAAACTACTGAACCGATTGAAAAAATAGTTTTACTAATAAAAACCTACACCAACCCTGAGTAACATAGGCTATAACTTATTTCGATAAAAACATTTTTTTATTTCAATATTTGTAGATTTAATCGGAATAAATTCTTAGGTTAGGCCTAGACTGGATAAATCAACAAATGTATTAACATTTGTTACCATAGCAACTAATTGAATAAAATAACAGTTAACAGATGTATGCTTTAATATTTCCATTTTTATCTAATTTCCATATTTTATATTTCTAGCATTTAGGTTAGATTTTTATTAAGGTGTAGACCTGAGCCTTAATGGTTCTTTTAATCTTTATTATAACTGCTGTTATAAAATGTACGAAATAATTTGATTAGAAGATTAGGCTAGTTATTGTAGTTTACAAAAACATAAAATATATGTTTCCAAAATAGCAGAAAATTCGGCCTAATCAAAAGTAAAATATAAATAACACATTATTTGAAAAGTAGGCTATTACAGTAAAACAAACCTAAAAGTTCTTTAGCCAAACAAAATACAAAGTTAAAAAAATGTTTATAGTAGGCTACAAATAACAATAAGAAAATAAAAATAATGTATAGTATAAAAATAGCTTAGGCTAGGCCAATACTCATTACCTGAAAAAACCCACATATTATGCCATGCAATTATAGTGCAACTACTTTTAATTGCCAGATATAGGGTTAAGATAATGTTTAGATAAATAAAACTACTAATTTACAATATTTTTTATAATATGGTGATTTTATAGTCTTTACCATTAAGAGTGGTTTAAATACCTCAATTATTAGGCAACAATTTATAAATTAAAGTAGTGTATTTAAAAATTAATAATTTTCACTAGTGGACCGGGCAATGCTTCGCTATTGCTTGATTTACCTAACCTAAAATTATATTCAGTTTTTGATCCAAATCAGTTGTTGATCAAAATCAGCTGTTTTAAGCTTTTCATACGAACAGCTGTTTTTTGTGCCCCTGATAAAATTAAAAGAAATCTTTCTTCTTCTTCCTTAAGATTGACCTTCCATAAGATTAAAATGGCAACTTTGAGGGCCACTGGGGCGAAGCCCTTAACATACATTGAGCTCATTTTAAGGGAAGCACAACTTCAGAGTGAGCTCTGTAAAATTACACCAAAAACATCAAAATCGGTTAAAAACTCTAGGAGGAGTTCTACTCACAAAATAACCCCTAGCAAATTAATTATGTATAGATAAGCTCTCTTCTTAACAGTTGCAGATGATCTATTTTTGCTTACAATCTGGCTTTGTTAAAAAATCATCTGAAGGTAATCAGCTGTTAACAATCACATTATTTTAAAACCGTTATAATAGGCTGGACGTTTAAAAAGGCCCTCTAGAAATAAATAAAAGGCTAGAGGGACGCAGCCCTAAACGAAATGACCTTTTAATTACCATTCGCAGGTGCGCTAGATCTTAAGCTTTAAAATGACACCACAATCGTAAAAATCGGTTAAGTTGGACGGATGAAAAAGGGATGTAACAGAAAAAAACCTTATTGTATTAAGAATATGATATAGATCTTAAATAATAAAAGCACTATTGTCATAATAATAAAAGATCTGAAATTATGATTTAGTAACTTTGATTCCCCCAAACCCCTCATAAAATTTCGAAATTTGTCATACCCTTTCTTAGAGAGCACCTATGACCCTAGAGGAAGCTACATACCAAATTTCATTCTAATCCGTCCGGTAGTTTTGAAGAAATCGTGATTTAATAACTTTGATCCCCCCAAAACCCCCTAAATTTCAAATTTTTTAAAACCCTTTCTTAGTGAGCACCTATGGCCCTATAGGAAGCTACATACCAAATTTCATTTCAATCCGTTCTGTATTTTTTGAGAAATCGTGATGAGTGAGTGAGTGGTATTTCGTTTTTTATATTTATAGATTTTGTTTTAATAATCAATGGTATTTATTAGGTATTGAATTTTGACTGACTGACTGACTGACTGACATAATGACTGACTGACTGACTGACTTAATGACTGACTGACTGACTGACTTAATGACTGACTGACTGACTGACTTACTTACTGACTTACTGACTGACTGACTGACTGACTGACTGACTGACTGACTGACTGACTTACTTACTTACTGACTTACTGACTGACTGACTTACTGACTGGCTGGCTTACTGACTTACTTACTGACTTACTGACTGATTTACTGATTGACTGACTGACTGACTGACTGACTGACTTACTGACCTACTTACTGACCGACCGACCGACCGACCGACCGACTGACTGAATTCATAGCTAATTCAAAAATTATATATAGTATTATTTATTCGGAAAAAATACAAGTTAAATTAACACTAACTAAAATATAACCATATATAAATAGAACAGTAATTTTAATTGAACTTTAATTGAATTTTAACTTCAAATACTACAGTAAAACCAATAGAGTTAACACATTATCTAATTACTAACAGCAACCCATGACCCTTTTGCAATTTACCAGAGTATTTAATTAAACTGGGTACATCAATTACACGTTTTGTTTGTCTTGTCTAATGTTTCAGCATTATCTATTTGGAGACTGGATTTTGTTAAATTAGGAACCAAATAAGATAAGTATTGAGGACATTATTTAAGAGTCATATTTGTTATTTGTACTTTTATTCAAGCAAGTGAAGCGAAAAGGATATTTTTAATTTATATAAATACAAATAATAAATGTATTTATAATATTGTAAATCCTAAAGTAAATATAAAAACAACAATAAATATATTTTTAACGTCGATTAAAATTAATGTTAATCCACAAAATAACTTGTAGTAAAACTTAAGTACTAGTACAAATCAAACGGACAGAGACATCATGATCATAATATTGGTATATTATGTGGTTAGTATTTTTAAAAAATACTGTTTGAGTAACTGTAAAACTTTCTTTTTTTCAACCGTATCTTAAGCCACGATAATTGTTTAAACATTAATTAATGTAACAACTAATTGAAAAATATTAGAGTTAGTTTACTAAAATTATTAAATTATGTTTAATTATATTTAAAATATATTAACTAGTAATTTTTGTATTGTATTCTTAACTTTTAGATATTCATATTAGAACAAGGTTGAAATTATCTCTCTTCAAAAATGTCCCATAACTTTTGGAATGGACACATTAACGCCTTATCATTGTAGATGTAAATATTTTTACTAATAAAACAATTTATTTTGTTTTGTTTAACCTACAAAAAAAGGACTCTAATTAAATTAGAATTAAATTCTTGGCACATTATTTTTATGTTTAAAACAGTAATATGTTACGTATTATTTAATTATACTGATTAAAATAAAACTTCATTAATAATGTAAAGTTGTTTTAATTTCCAAATTAAAGGGTTGTATTATTAAAAGAGTCGCCACTATCTGTGTGATACGCCAATCGTTTTATCCACAAGAGCCTTTCTTACGGGTTAATGTTTATATGCTCACTAAATACGGCAATTCCCTTTCACTTTGTTGTTTTTATTTGCCAATTGAAATTACAATAAAGTACTACTGCACACTAATCAGTTTACCTAAATAGATTGTAGCAATACTATACTGTAAAAAATGCTTTACAATTTAATGTAAAAAGTAAATCTAATTTAAAAGTACCTTAAATGTTTTTCGTTTACAAGTTTTGAAACCAATAAAGTATAATATTAATTCATATACTTAAAATCTATTTATTTTCATGAATGTCTTTTTTTCTTAAAATAATTCGTTTTCTTTCTTTTATTTGAAACATGCAGCTAAAAAAATTAAGTTTAATTTCATCGTAATTAGGTTTTGCGTAATACTTTTAATGGTAATTTGGTTGCAATATCAATATATTATAGATTTCGAGTCAAAATTTTCCTTTTAAAATGATTGTTTTTATATTTTGGTATCATAAATTAATTGCTTAAAGTTAAAGCCACTCAATCTTTTCAGAAACTAAAATGTCTATAACTTATGGTTAGTTTCTGGTTATAAATAGAGCTTAGATTAAAACGATTATGGAATAATAATTGTTTGCAATTACCGCAATTACATTATATAGAATGCGCAAACATTATATTACTGCAAAAGTTATTGGTCCGGCGCTATAGCATCGCAAACTCTACTAAAACACATGTTTAATATAAAATTATATTAATAAAGGATATCTTGTATTTTTAAAAAGCAAAAGTAAGCCTATGTTTACAGGGAAAAATATTACAGCTGACTGTTATAATAGTGTAAAAAAAAAATAAGTGATCTAATAGTTTATAATCACAACCGATTTAATACATTTCCCAGTATTTTACAAAATCTATTTTGGTAATTTAGAGGTAATTACATTTGCATATACCAAAATTAAAATTGGTCAAGTCAAAGTTCACCTATCATTAATTTCAACTTAGACATACACAAATCTTAAAAAAACTTTGCTAGTATAATTGTTACTTAATCACAATTTACAATTTATTGTACCTACATTTGGTATAATTTGTTTTTAAAGAAAATGTTACACGAATTTTCGAGAATATAATGTTATCACAAACAAACCAGAAAACGGAATCAAAGAAGACTAGGCCTATGTTTGCCATCTAACGTAAATATGATAAAGTTGATTTATACGCTAAGAACTTCTAATATCATTTTCTTTATTGACATATGTTTGCCATTTTCTGAACAAATAATAGTTAAAATATAAACAATCCATCATTAAAAACTAAATTTACAACCAGAGTGATTTAATAGCTAGATACTCACCACGTATTGAAATTATATCAAACCAATACGTTAAACCACAAACTGTAATTCAATTCGAACATATTTTTTAACTCAACAATGAATACCTTGCAACCAGACCAAAAAAGATAATACGCCTAAGGATGCGACGTACGTTATATTATATGGGAAGGGACTTTTATCATCAGTTCATCCTCTACCGCCAGCGCTTCTGTTGTAATATTCTTTAATGTGCGACGACCTCTCAATAGTGACATCTGAAAATTAGAGGCTATTTGAAACCACACTATATATAAATTAAATAATATTTACTAACCTACTAAATGAATATTATCTGAAATGAAAATTATAGTGAGAATAAATATGTAAAATATAAAATCCCTACTGTATAAACTTACTACTAACTGGTATTTTTGTTTGTGCCACAAGTAAAACTTAGTATTGCACTAAACCATCAAAGATTTGTCAAAAACCAATTTTTTCTTTAAAACTTACAATCTTACCATTACATGAACCAAAGTTAATTATTGTGCAAGTAAAGAAGAATCATTATTTCATGTAATTTGGTATGTGGTTGAATTTCAGTACATATATTTACGGGAGATTTGTTATTATTTTGTAAATTAAACTGTAGCTATATAAAACGAGTTGTTGAAATCTAAATATATCTAAACATGCTTTAAATAATGTAAGTATAATGCAATAATAAATTAAATGGTGAAATTGATCGAAAATTACTCACTTTATGGGCTAAAATACCGCAGAGTTTTGATATGTTGAAAGAAGCTTAATATGATTAGGAAAAACACAGTTAAAAATTAAGTGATTTAGTTGTCTATCAATATTGATCCTTAGAATTATCTAATTTAAATAAAATAATGAGGGATAACTGATTTTTTTTCAGTTACAAATTTTATTTGCTTGGATTAGTTATTTCTTTAATTTTTATTTTTATTTAACTTACTTTTTCGAAACAGTGATGATTTGATTGTTGAATTTTATCCCACAAATCTGACAACTTTCAAACCGTATGAAATCTTACAAATATAAGTAACGCTATCTAGACTGCAAGCTTAAATTTACAATCCCTGTTGCTACATCTGTCTTGCCGGGCATCCTCTACATCCCCTAACCCCACAGTATCCCCCATCAAGCTAGATCTAATTTTAGATTCCTACAAATTGTTACACAAAGTAATCCTTACTAGCGTTGCACAAGCTCTTTTATCATTAACGTAATTTGCATAAATTCAACTAAAAAATTAAGTTACGAGCTAGGATTAAACTAATTGATTATTTTGATGATATACATTTACCATCATAAATTATATTATATTTGTTATAAAACAACACAAATAGTTTGTTTATACTATATAAATAAAAACTGTCTTCTAATATATTTAGACATAATTATGTCTTATACTTTAAAACTTGACAACAGAAAGGTAAAATTGAATTAGTTAGTGTATAATTATAATCAAAAACAAAGATTGAGATTCTAATTAAGTATAATTTCTTCTTTTTTTTTCTTTCGTATTTATAATAAATTACCTGCTTACACGCTTTCTCAGCAAGGGTTAATTTAATGAAATTACAAGTGAAAAAAACATGGACCAAGACCTGGATTTGAACCCAGACCTTTACAATTCCGTGGTAACCACCGAACACATAAGACCAATAGAAGGGGTGAAAACCAATCTTGGCGCAAAGGTGAAGGTATCTGTTTCGCGGTCGTCCACTACAAAGATGGCGGCGCGGGGATGAATCACCCAAGTAGAGAGCGCTCAGCTGTCAGACTCGAGAAGTCAGCTACCCAGTCCGCCAAGGAAAGCGTTCCCGTCACTGCCACTGTGATGACGTCACGGTGGTAACGCCTGCTCCATTCCCACCGCTTCTCATAAGTATTCTTTGCTACAATAATTTCAATTTCTTAGCGAAGCTGTACAATTTTTTATGATGCGCTCTTCTTTAGTTTTAATATTGGCACTACACAAAGCAATAAGTAGACTGTAAACATTTAGTCTAAAGATGTAAGAAGAAAACAGGGTTACAATAAAACTAATTAATTCGTATGTAATAAACCGATGTAGCGTACTAATGTTAGCATACTTTTAATTTTATTCTCTGAAACATTTCTGAAAACTAAATACGAAATTGAACAAAATGTGCCACATTATTAAAAATAATTTCATTTATTACAATGAACCAACACCAAATCTTGAATGTCATGCTGCAGTTTAACAAAACATGTGTAATACTTATAAAATAAAACACATAAAATTTATAAATACTTACACATAATGGGTAGCTTATATGCAGATATGCACATTGCAAATGACGTGATAATTACTGCTCACATACATTTTTTTTAAAACAAAACTGCTTTATAAAAATTTTCCTTCCCTAGGCCTTAGGGAATAGTTAATTTAATAGTTGAATTTAAACAATTGAACTATTTACATTTAAATTAACACTGTGCAATTTAATTTAGTCAAAAATTATGTTTTATTTTTATTTTTATCATCAATAATTTTATTACTCTAGGTTTAAATTTGATTATAATTATTTGTATATTATATATTTATTTATATCTAATTATTCTGACTATTGTAAGTGCATTTTGCTAGTAAAGATTTTTTTTAAACATTTTAACTTAAAGCTGCAGAAGAAATTACTTGAGGACCTTGGTAACTTTTTAACATAAAGTAATCTCGCTTGCAACTCTTACATTAAATAACTAATATTGTTTAGACCCTAATGTTTATTTTAATTTGAAGCTGATTCCTTAAAATTTGTTGTTTTTAAATGTTGAGTAATCAATAATTATCGGTACTCTAAGTTTAAATCTTATTATTATTTATGAATTATATATTTATTTATTTATATTTCTTATCATTCTGAAAATGTTTGTTTTAATGTAGTTTGTTAGTAAAGGTGTTTCTTGGAATATTCAAGTAACGCTGCAGACAATATTACTTGATAATCTTGGTAACATTTCATAAAGTAATCTCGTCTGCAACGCAACATTAAATAAATAAATACCTTGCTAAACATATAATTTAGGTGATTGTGTGTATTGTATAATTTTTTAAAGAAATTCATGGAATGCCTCTTCGAGAAAATTAGCATTGAATATGCTTCAAAAGGCGAAAATCTCTCGGAGTTATATACCTTCTTTAAAAACTTATACTGAGCAAAATAATTGCACAATATTCACTAAACTTGCTAAACATATAATTTAGATAATTGTGTGTGTTGTATAACTTTTTAAAGAAATTCATGGAATGCCTCTTCGAGAAAATTAGCCTTGAATATGCGTCAAAAGGCGAAAATCTCGCGGAATTAAATACTTCCTTTAAACGCTTGTACTGAAAAAAATAATTGCTCAATATTAACCAAACTCGCTAAACATATAACTTAGGTGATTGTGTGTATTGCATATTTTTTTAAAAGAAATTCGTGGAATGCCTCTTCTAGAAAATTAGCCTTAAACATGCGTCAAAAGGCGAAAATCTCGCGGCATTATATACCTTCTTTAAACACTTGTACTGAACAAAATAATTACTCAATATTAACCAAACTTGGTGAACATATAATGTAGGTGATTGTGTGTATTGCATAATTTTTTTAACAATTATCGTCTGCAAAGTTATGTCAAATAACACGTGAGAGTTAAGGCGAATCGTGCTTACGCGTCGTGTCATGGTACCAGAGTGACGTCACATAGGAGGGGGGGCGACAGGAAGTTGGGACAGTCGGCGAGCGTCAACATCAAAGGAGTGGACCAGCCCTTGTATTCTTTAGCCCTGACGTTTTACAGTCTTTCATTTGACTTCCACGTCGTTTGACTTTTAAAAGATTATTTTATAGTTTAAGATGCGTTCTTGTGTTTCATGTGGGTGTTAAAACAAAGGCAATATTGAAATACTTCAACTTTTTTAAAATTTAAGCCAAAATAACACTTTAAATGTAATAACAATGTAAATGTAACAATACAAATGTATTTAAAATTGTTTATTCCTTATTCAACAGAAGATATTTTTTGAAGCTGAAATGATATGACTGTTCACTTTTGTAGTATTAACCTACATATTTTTGTATAGTACCTTTACTGTAGTTATTTTATAGCTAGAGGATATAGTTATCTAAATACCTAAGTATTTTTGTAAAAGGGACACTATTCTTGTATTAGGCTACTATACGTTGAAAATGTACGAGTTTGAATAATTTATTGTGAAATGAAATGTAAATTGTTTAACCTAACTGAAAATAATTTCTTACCCCTGTATTTTTAAACATTAAGTTTTATTTGTATTTTTACCAGACTTTTACTATATATTTTGTAGTTTAAATTTGTATTGCCTTCAGGGATTATAGGCAGCTTTTTCACATTTTTTACTTTGCAATTATATTGAATTAACAACAAATAATGTCTTATTTGACAATATTTTTACTTTGAATTATTTTATTCTTTAAAAAATAAGGAATGTAATCTGTTTTGAAACGATCACAAGAATACCACTTTTGATTTAATAGGCTAAGTTAAAACCCAATTAGAACATTTTTTTGTAGTCATTGATTTATAAAACTTTAGAAATAAATTTTCATTTAATTATTGCATTATTTTAACAAACATTTTCCTATTTTGGTTTTGCTCATTTGCGTACATAACGGAAAGACTAATTTAATCAATAATTGGTTCAATATTTAATTTACAAACAAAGTATTAAAAACAATCTAACTCTAATATTATGACATTACAATAATAGGCCTTCATGGAAGCATTGAATCCAACACAAGAAATAGGTGAAGTGGCTTTGTGGTCCCGGATGTGCTAGCCGGCTGTCGGCCGCGCGCCAGTCGGTCGTGTTTGAATGTTCCACTTAATCCTAACGTTGCGTTCAAAGTCTAAGTCTTAGATTAAAATAACAATCATAACAAAATCATTCGGTTACCGCTGTAAAACTTTCTCGCTTTGATGACATCTCTACCAAAAAATGAAAATTTTGGTGGCAGGCTTACTTTTTTATGTCATGTTTTGAAACTAACACAAACAAAAATAAAATTCAAACAACTATTTTAAATGTATAGAGGTAACAATTCACTTGTATGATGCTACTGTTATCGTTAGAAACTCATGGTTTATACCCATGCCAAGTTTGAAAGTTACATCTTAATCCTAAGTGTGGTAAACTTCAGTTTATTTGGTTAGCGCATAATGAAATTTTCTGCTCTCAAAAACATGATTTCGCCTTTCCATCCTCTACAATGATGGCGGACTTTGCCTCACATGCTGTAACTATACTTATGCATACGCCCCTTCTATTGGTCTTATGTGTTCGCTGGTGGTAACACTCTAATAAATGAGCTACCCTGATCACTCCAGATATTGATCGAAACTACTTGTACAGTTTTACCGGTTTTATTGAACCAATAGACTGAATGAATATATGCGACATTAAGGGTCTGCTGTAGTGGCGGCCATCTTGGATTTGTATCCCATTAGAGCAATGTTAAATTTCAAACAATTTATTTCGTTTTTTTTTATCATAAAATTGTTTGCAAGTTCTCATTTTAAACACAGTCACAATACGCATCCGTGTTGCAATTTAGTTTTTTTTAAATGCTTTTAATTTATTATGTAACTGACATTTTGTAAGTACAAAGTTTGAATTTTTTCCTTACACAATAAAAAATTAATAATGAAAAATAATTTGCAAGCCGGATCCGAAATTTTATAAAGAATATTCAGTTTTTTTTCTACACTCAATTACAAAAGATAGACTTATAAAATGGTTTGGAATGAAGCAATGTCAAAGCTTTCAGCTGCAAGAAATTGCACTGTTTAAATAGGGGATATTGTGAGAAGCGCTTTCGTTTCCGGTTGCTTTCTCGTTTACTGGAGCAGTCCCTTAAAAGCAATCTCAATTCCTTTTTGCAGCCTACAGTGGTGAAATTTAATTAAAATAATTTCTTTGTCGTTATAAAACAAATAATTTTTAGGCAAGTTGAACATGTATTTAATTAAATACGTGCAAACTAATGTTGTGTTTGTACAATTGTTTCAGATGCAAAAATGGTCACTGCCAATAAATTTATTTTCATTTTATCCTGTTTATTGTATTTAAAATAAATTTGTTTAACATCAAAGAAAAGACAGAAAGATTACCATTTAGTAATATTAACCTATGTAAATTAAAGACGTGCGTCTATACTAAGCAATAGCAGCAAAGTAAAAACGTTTCTAGAATAATAACAGAATAGGATAATAAGAGCAATAACATTAATCATAGTTTTAGCACCACGTACCTGTGCCGTGCGAAATACGGTGACAAATGTTCGAGTTTTTGTGTGTGTGCGTGTGTAGACCCTATGTGTCTGTTTGTGTTATATTACGTGTTGTAATAACTTTTAATGTTCTGACGACTTCCCAAGAGTGATACCTGATGATGCATGCTTGAGTCATCCGAAACCGCGGTAGTATAAATACCGAAAAGTGGATCACTAGACAGATAAAGAAGGTATTTATGTACGTAATACTATATATTAAAAAAGTTAAATTTACTTATAAACCAAATGAAATATAAAATATAAATCCAGTTAAATAAACATAGAATTTGCAGGCCAACTTTTAAGTCCTTTACAGGATCTCAAACCTTCTAAGATTTAAACTATATTAATTTACAATTTTACAGTATTTATTAAAAACACGTTATTTTATATTGAACATAAAAAAACATTCAAAATTTATTATTCGTTAAATTGAAGATCGCGGAGCCTGAATTGTTGGTAACTAGTTTATTATAATTTATTTGTCCATGTGTCAACTGTACTGAGTTATTACACAATCCAAAATAATAATATTTAATTATTAGTAGTCAACACCGGATTTCACGCCGCCGTCCAAAGGTCACTGATAAGGGATAC
>JAGFPH010008811.1:8234-19656 GCA_018207615.1 Philaenus spumarius
GTTGATCATTTATGTTACATTTACATTTGTTTTTTTAATAATATGAAAATTTATAGCTAACACTGTACATATACTGTAAGTAAACTCGGTTTATAGGTCACATATACTCAGTTGCCAGTTCTGCAAAAGTAAAAATGAACGTTTTCCGCAGTGTCTGTTGTTATCCCCATAGAATGCTAAACTGAAAGTCTATCAATACAGACTCAACCCCAACCTTAAGTTTTTCAGTCTGATGTACTGTAGGCCCAGTTAAGAACACTAAAATTGTATCTAATTTTCCCTATAAGTTTATATCTACGTTATGTTCATTTATATTTTGAAATACTAGTGTTTAATATATTAATAATTGCCTTTATTGATTGTGTTGTATACCTTTTGTTGTTTAACGATTATAAAAATATGAAGCAAGTTGCAGTAACACTAATGTTAGTTTCGAGTAAATAACTTACAAATACATGTATATTATGAGTTTCATTAAAATATGTTCATAATTTTAAAAGTTTTAAAGCCAATCTAAGAATAACAATAAAATATTAAATATAAAAAAGAGAAAGGCACAGTAGAAAGTTTTGATTTGACAATGTAAATCTACTAAATTACATTAGTCAGTCCCTAAAAAAGTTGTCTGACTAATAGTACAAAATAAATACGATTAGAGCATTATAATAACATCAAAGATTTGGTAACATTACAAAAAAGCAAAATGACTAGGCTAGGAGGATCGAACTCGAAGCCTTTATCACCCAAGCACGCTAACCATTTGGCTAACTCAGACATAGGGACTAAAGGAATATCTAAGTGCTATATATTATGTTGTCCCACATTTACATGGCTTATAATGTGAAATTTTTAATTTTAACTTTTTTTTATAAGTGTTTTGATGAATCAAATTTTTTGAATAAACGGGTTTACTACAAGTTTTACACTTTATAGAACATGTTTTTTTAGCTTCTGAAAGGATTTTAGTAGAATAATTAAATTTTCCAAAATAAAAAAATATCTATTATTTTTTATTTTACAGTGCGTTTTAAACCCTTGTTTAGTGAAAAGGTATGTTTTCTAGATTGTTGTATTTATGTATGCAGATTAATGTGAAAATCACTCAGAATGCTGCTATTATATTTATTTATAAGCCAGTTATAAATGTACTGTCTATGTTTACAATTTTCATTCATAACTTTCCAAATTAAGGACTGCCAAATCAAGATGCATAGAGGTGTTATTTGATTATATAAACATATTTCCATATTAATGTATATCTTCACAACACGATGCCAGGTTCATGGAAGTATTTCAGCAATAGCCTATTTAACATAATCAAGCTAGGCATAAAATAATACAATCACTGTAGTTAAATACAATCCTGAAATATACATTTAGATTATATATTACAGATTAAATTGTAGATTAAATATACAGTATTAAAGATTATAATACTGTCGTAATAACACTACCACCTACACATGAAAAGACTTTTTCTGAATGTTTTATTCTAACGTCCATTTTCCAGAAAACCAATAGAAAACAGACACACGAAATTGTTTTTTCATTTTCTTTGATGCAATTCAATTTATTTACTTATTTTACTTTAATTTTTACTTACAATAGAAGAATGTTAAACTAATTTACATTAAATTCCAACTGTTGCAATATTCAATCCTACTAAACAGATCATTTGAATTGCCTTTATTTTGTCAAAAGTAAAAAATCTTACTCTTAATCCACTAAAAATAATTTAAATTATTTCATTTCACAAATCTGTCTTGTTCTTGTTCATGTAATTATATAAAAACTTAGAGATATTTAAAAAAAATTAACAAATAAATATAAATTGCAAGTTGATAAACAAAAAATAACTTTATTTTCTCTACGAAATTTTGAGGCCTAGTTAGAACATTTTCAAAAAATGTTTTAAATTTTATATTGGTATAAAATCGTGTAAATAAAATAAAATCTAGTTTTGAAATAGCAATTTTAAGAAAACGTATTTTTATTTACAACAAATTTTTATATATTTTGAATTAGAGGTTCTGTATTCTACTGTAGGACTACCACTAGCATAATTTACTTGTTTAAAAAAATTGTAAGTATCAATATACAAAAACAATTATACCTTCAAAAAGTAGTTCCAAGGGCAAACAATGAATATAGTACTTTAACTACAATAGCTTGTAGGGTTTTTACGGTGTTTTAATCATTAACAATTCGCGTTTCTGCTGTAGCCTTGTCAGTAAAGTTTAATGTAACTTGTGGTTTCTATTAAACCTAGGAAGCAGTACTACCGTTCGATATTATGAAATGAACAGTAATTTATTAAAACATATAATTTATTTACTAAATATATTGTTATTTTGCTTCAGAGAGAGTATCTACAATGTGTTGGTATATACATTGTTTTACTTGGTCAACCATCATTTACATAAAGATGTTTGTCTTGTTTAAAAAAATCTCAAACCAGTTACATTTTGATAAAAAATGTCTTTACTATGTGCACACATTTATATACAAATTTGTCTTTTTACCACTTCTATCATACACAAGTTTTATTCCGCAATTTTACAATTAATGACACAATTAAAATGCTAGACTAGACCTAATATGCCAAATTAGGTTGGTGTTTTATAAGACGAGATTAAGATGTTTCTACGTTAATTTGTGGCTTTATAATATGGTCACTTGTTAATGGAAGTTAAATTTAAATAAACGTAATACTTCCAAGTGTATTACAACTTTCTGTAATGCTTAAAATTAACTTTATTTAGAATAATTATTGTTTGCTATATGTACGCCATGGAGAGAACGTTTCAGTCCAACATTTCTAAAAAAACTAATTCATATTGAACTATTTAGTATTATTAGCTGTTCAATTGTTCATAGGTTCACCAACATGCTAACATACTATATGTTCTGTTTAGAAATAATGTATTCCTATGTTTTGGTACAAAATTTAAGTTTTCTGAAGACTAACCTTGCCTACAGGAAGCCCACATAAAAATAATAAATTACCGTATTTTCACACTTCTGATAATGCTTATTAGTAGTTGTTAAGTATTGGATTAAATTTACTTCAATATATAATAACTAAACCCACACATATTAGGTCCTTTAAAATAAGTTTTTAGTGAGTAACAAAACATGAAATGTTGGTTGGCGAAATTTTAGAATAATTAATTACTTTTTTTGTGAAGACTGGGTTGCAATCTAAAAGAACTTGATCTAAACTAACTTCAACCTCTAGTAACGGTATTTTTCGAGTTTGTAAACATGTATAAGTTGGAAGCACTTTTATTTTCCTAAAAATATTGCAACAATTAGATTACTCAAGTACTGTAGTAGTATTCTAAAGATTGTCTGTTTTGCTTTTCTTAGTAGCTTATAATTAAATAACTTTTACAAAACAAATGACAACCAAAACCGTTACTAGATGGCATTGAAAAATATGAATAGCCTACTAATAAAAATATTTCAAAACAGAAGACGGTATAATAACATATTGTTCTGTACATTATTAAACATAGTTTAATCAAAATAAACAAACGTTCAAAAAGGCATATTCAAGAATAAAAATAATAATACTTTTAAAATAATAACTAATTATGACTTCATTAAAACGAAATATATAGTAAGGAAATAATAATGACTGTTTTTTAATGGAGATGTGCTAGAAGATTTGACTGGGTAGCATTTGAACGGGTTATGTTTTGGATTAAAGAGTATTTAAATCCGGCTATTGGCGATTTTTCCCCGGTAAGGTGAAATCATAAGAACGTTAAGCAAAATAAAAGGATATCTTTATAAAAATCTCATTGAATAGATTAAAAATTTAACAGAGCAGCGTTACTAGTAAAGTTATACGAATTCTTTCCTTTTTTTATTGCCCACAATATAACAAATAAAGGGTCGCCCCGGGCTGTTTCTTTCCCGCTCAGTAAACTTTGGTTGTAGGAGTTGGAGGCGTGCAATATTTTTTGCCTTCTTTCATATGAACCTTTGTAAAGTACCTGACCCTCTCAGAACAAATAGTACTGACCCGTAAGCACATGTCTTGACTAGAATGTTTTTAGTCTTGCTCTAGAAAATGTGGCTGACAAAAAGAAAAAGTGGCTAGCTGTTGTAACAAGTTGATTGGAAAATAATCTTTCTTCCAAGTAATTTGAAAATGAGTTTAATACTTTTATGACATATTTTGTCTAATATTTTACTTTATTAGGTAGTAGCGTAAGTAAAATAAAAAGACTTCGTACCGTTCAAACTCGCTGCAAATTTTGAAACGATATAGCGCAATATTGGAAAAAGTGGGTTGATCTTGGCATTCATTATACAAACAAATACATTAAAATCAAGTTTGATTCGCTAATGCGTTTAAACTCAAACTTATGGAATCGTATTTTTTTTAATATGCTACTAATTGAATGTCATTTTGAAACGGTTGTATAAACGAAACCAATAGTACTATTCAAGTATGTTGTACTGCATCTTTAATGTTATTATTTTATTTAAGTTGTAAACCTTTTGTTACAGCGTTCTGAATTTTACTTTTATTATTGCAAAAAAGAGCAGACTCACATTGAATAATGAAAGGGTGAATATTTTGTTTAATTTGGTGGATGCAACAAGTAAGCATTCAAAGCAAGAGTTTTCCTATTTTTTCCTAGCTGTGTGTCATACATAATTATGATGTGCTTTCAACATAGGTTGAAGCAATCCTTTCTTCTACACTGAATTATTTAATAACGTAAAAACATTTGCTTAGGCTAATAGTTGCCAAAAACCATTGTAACATTTGAAATAAGCCAAATGTTCTTTCCTAATAAGCAAATGTGTTGAGGCACGTTCTGTCCTTTAATAAGATCCACTCAGGAACTTTATAAAACAGTTTTTTTAAGTGAACTGTTGGTGAAGATGAACATAAATAGTTGTACTGTCATCATTTAATGCTTCATAATTAATTGTCTTTCTTATACTATTCCCTTTTGAAGATTTCGCCCCTATTTAACCGACATATTGGTATTTTCTGTTCGCCATCTTGAACTTCTTGGATCAGCTTCAGTCATTTGCAAACTTCGAAAATGATACTTCGGCAAACTTTGGCATTACTTTGAAACTAGAGGAGGCATCAGATGGTGAATTTATTTAGATAATTTACCATTTAAGACAGATTATTGTAAATAAAGGCTTTAGAAACAAAACCGATGTTATGTGTTAAATTCATTTTATTTGATTATATTAGTTTTGAAAGCATGTTTTATGGGTGTGGATCAGCATGATTCCGTCTGTAAAGTGGTTGCTTTTCCCAACAGCTATTTCTTAGCATCATAATGTGGAGTGATATTAATAAAGTAGCCACCAGATTAAAACTACTTAAATATAAAAAAAAATGTATATAGAGTTTTACTTTTTTTGTACTTTTACTTTTATTTTATCTTGGCGATTTCAGTTAAAAGTAAACAGCACAATAATATTGCAAACTTTATAATTTTAACTTATATGGAACACTTTATAAACTAAAACAAAGTACCATTTTAAAAGTAAACAATTTTTTTTTTGCCAAGTATTTGAAAAATTTGTTTACTACTTTTACCTCACATTTCGTCTAAACTGTTTTAACAACCTTTATTAGGCAGTAGCTTACGGAAAAAGCTACTTTGTGGAGTTCTAGCTCGCTGCCATTTTGAAACGGTAGACACAATATGTACTGCAAACAATTGGGGTAATCTTGGCATTCATTATACAAACGTATAGCCTATACATTCAAATCCAGCTTTATTTTTCAATGTGTTTAAACGAAATCTTATGGAATCGATTTTTTTTAATACTAGTTGGATGTCAATTTAAACGGTTCCATAGACGAAACCAATGTAGGCCTACTATTAAAGTGTTTTTCCTACATCTTAAATATTATTATTTTACTGAAGTTGCACGTATTTGTTAACAGATTTTTGAAGGTTAGTTTTATTTATGTGAAAATTAAAAGAGACTCACATTGAATAAATTTATAAGGCGATATTTAATTTTGCTATATCATACAATATGGTTTTTTATTTAAAATATTCTGTTTAATTATAACTTGCAATTGCTAAATTGTATAAAGTCCCGGGACCGTTTAATAATTTTTTAACAGGCAACATGAGAGCAACGTGATAAAATAGTGTTTGGTGCCCAGTAACAATGTGCCAAGTTTTGTATCTTCTTATGTAATTGTTAAACAATTTTTAAGCCGTCACAAAAACTTTATACTCAGCCAGTATAGTAAAGTCAAGAGAAAATTCCCGTCTTGTTTTGCTCAAGTCAGAAGTGGCTAAAATTTGCACGTAATTAGGCTACTTGGTAGCTTTAAGTGTGAGCATTTTCATCCTTTGCTCCCGTCGGGATTGCTCAGGGAACTTGCGATTACGTGCTATGTCTAGACTGTCTAGTCGCTTCCAGTGTGATAAAAAAAACCTAAATACAAATTATAAAATAAATAAATTATTCTATTACTAAAAAAACTTTAAGAACAAAGTACTAGGGGATACGTTCTGTTCAAATATTATTACTTTGAAGTAGGGTTTTATAGATTATGGCTTTTTTAAATTAAGGGTCTGCTGTAGTGACGGCCATCTTGGATTTTTATCCCATAAGAGCAATGTTAAATTTCAAACCATTTATTTCGTTTATTTTGTATCATCAAATTGTTTGCAAGGTCTCATTTTAAGCACAATTATAATTCGCATCCGTTTTGCATTTTAGATTTTTTAAATGCTTTTCTTTTGTTATGTAATTGACATTTTGTAAGTACAAAGTTTGCATTTTTTCCTTATACAATAAAAAATTAATAATGAAAAGTAATTTGCAAGCCGGATACGAAATGTTATAAAGAATATTCAGTTTTTTTTTTCAGCACTCAATTACAAAAGATGGATTTATAAAATGGTTTGAAATGAGGCAATGTCAAAGCGCTCAGCTGCAAGAACTTGCACTGTTTGGCTTGCGTTTCCGGTTGCTTTCTCGATTACTGGAGCAGACCCTTAACCTATAGATCCTTGGCATACTCTGCAATCAATAGTTTATGTAATTTTGATTTATATTAAAAATGTTTGGCTTATAACCAGATATCATTTAGTGGTCAAGTATTACAAATCGTTTTAAATCTAAAAACATCAAAATACAATTGTTTTTACATGAGCCTTATATTTCCTTTGAATGTGTGTTACATATATATCAAACTAGTGGACCCAGCAATGCTTCGCTATTGCTTAATTTGAAACTTTGAAAGCCTGTAATTCATATCCCGTGTAATTCAACATCCTGTAATTCGTATCCCGTGTAATTCAACATAGGCCTAATGATTGTTACACATAATTAATAAAACAACTGATTTGAATCAAAAGTTTAATACAATTTTAGGTTAGGCCTTTAAAACCTATGACATATAATAATTCAAACATCTAATATTACAATTTAACATTATATTATTGTTACACATTATAAATAAAACAGCTTATTTGGACCAAAGGTTTAACACAATTTTAGGTTAGGCCTATCTTATCTTATCTTCTAAAGCGAGAGATAATTGTTTGTCTGCTAAATGGATCTGGAATCTCCGTCTAAGGATTTTTTATTTTTTGATTATATATAGGGCTTTTGGCCACGAGAAATCGATTGGAAATGGTCACCAGTCTGGGAAAATTCGTTTTCTACGTCTTTTTATTAAATTAAAAAGTGAAATTTGTCCATTTTAAACAATACAAAGCACAGCTGATGCAAATGTTTTCAATGCCATTACAATAATCATCTGCTTTCATTTAAACTGTATATTTTATTAGAGGTAAGCCTAATGTTGTATCTATTTATAGTTACCATGGCAACGAATACTTCTGCTAAATAAACATACCCTTAATTTAGTTGTTTAATGTTATAGGCCTAACCTAAATTAACTGTTTGTATATTTTTAAATGTTCAATAATTATTGAAATCATAGCCCTGCTTATAATCGAGCTTTAGCTCGGTCTCCTGGTACTTATTATAAAATCAACACACTTTATTTGAAAGAGTTTGGAATTATCACCATAGTAACCAGAATAACACATTAATAAATACGAATCAGCTGTTTCATCTGTTATATGGCTGCTTATGGGAGGGATGAATTTTCGCATTTTCTACCCTTTAAATTCAAAATTTTGCAAAATCCTTTCTTAGTACGCCTCTAGATTATTGGACGGATGTACCTTCCAAATTTCAAGTCTCTAGCTTTAATAGAATCGGCTCTGCGTTGATCATCAGTCAGGACATTGCATTTTATATAAGAGATAGTACCTACAATGAGTGCGCGTGCGAGAGCGAAGGTCTGCTAATCCCTTATTTGTCACGCGGGAACGAATGGACTGAAATGTAAAATTAGGAAATGTTGCAAACCATATTGTAGACAAGTTTCCAACGCCGACGGTTTGAATGATGTCTTTAGGAATGACTATAACAATAGATTTATTTACGATGGCTACCTGGCCTCCAGCACCCCAACCATAAAATGACAAAAAAGATTACATTAGGGGCTATATGTTTTGAAGAACATGTTTGCCCTGTTCCGTATTAAAATATTTATTTGTTTACTCAATTATTAAGACCTCAAGAAATAGTTTTACTAATAAATAAATCCAAGTTTCATCTTATTGTCTGTGAAACATATATGCTACTTTAGCAAAACTTGTGTAGGTAATGAAATATCCTTTTTTTTAAAGGTATTGTTCTAGACAAATTAATTGTTTAAATATAATGAAAAATCCAAATTTGTTTACCACATTAGTCGTTTGAATTAAAAACCCATGCAGTTTTTGTTATCACACTGAAGGCGACTAGGCAGTCTAGACTAGGTTTATCATTTGATTGTAGGTGAAGCATATAATGTTACTTGCAAAAATTTTGTAATCTAATGAAACATAAATTTTTAATGGTATATACATATTGTTTTAAAAACTAATAAAACAATTCACATTTCTGTCATCACATTATTCGTTTGAATTAGAAAGCCCATGCAAAAAGCCTACTTATAATATTTTACCCAAATTAATATTACATTATTGTGCCATCATTATGTAAGTTTGAAGTAATTTTGATCTACCTAAATTCGTATGTAGATGAAACTATGTTACAAATAGTATGGATTAACTGGTTGTGTCAAATTATTAATATGCCTACACATAGTATTATCTCAACAAAACTAATATTGAGTAAGAAATGTTGGGTAACATTGATTGAATCTCCAAGATATTCCTACCACCCTAATAATAAAATATTATTAAATTGAAAAATAATAAAGACTTAATTTGAGTGGTTGTTAATTATACTTAAAGTAGCTTACGATTTACTAAAGAAATAAGATGTATTGGAAGTTAATTATAAAGCGGTAGCACAGACAATACATTTTGTCAAGATTTACAACATTTTTATGAACTTCTTGATATTATTTATAATCGTTGGATATTATTTATTTACTTTGAATGTGTTTTAGAAATGTATTAATTCTAAAATATAATGATTTGTTAACATCTTAAAAACTAAAAATTACTATTAACATTTAAGTAAATATTTTAGATCTGAATATTGGTCCACTTTGTTTAAATAAATGTTGATAAACACAAGAGAAGGACAAAACAAAACATTTGTTTCCTAGTTAAGTTATTAATTTTGAATATTCTACCGTAGGAACCCATACAATGTTTTTGAATTAATGTTTCAATATTGGATTTAAACTGTTGTAGATTCTAATCCGGATATTGAAATTAGTATTTTATGAGTATGACTCCACACCCAATTTTCTTTCGACCTACAAAGTGAGTTAATTAGGCAGAAAGGTTATTCCACTGCAGCTACCGGATGGGTCCTCTGAAATGTTTAGTAATCTTTCTTTGAAATGGCATGCTCACAATTAGTATAATAAATAATACATATTTCGTATAATTCGGCTGTAAAACAATAAACTAATACATTTTTAAGTTCATCGAAACAGTTTAGGACATTTCTCTTTGAAATCGCAAACTATTACAAACCACTATTAATTATTGAAATCACAAGTATTACAATATTTATTTTTTGATAAGTTTAGGGCTGGCTATGTACAATGACGTATAATTAATTTGTAAAACAAATCACTAAGTAACCGATTGGAGCACGGAAACAATTTAAAACTTGTTTTATATATCACTGTCACAAGTATACACTACTATATTGTTGTAATTTTAGGGCTTAGTATGTGACATGGCATATATTTTGGTAAAATAATATTCTAAGTAACAGTTTGATCCACAGAAACAGTTTAAGACTTTTTATTTTGAAATCGCATAGTCACATTATAGTAATTCATCACATTGTAATAAAACACTATATTGTGTAATATCAGGGCTGGGTAAGTAACATGATTTACATTTTGTTAGTAACACAATACAATAAGTAATTAATTGTTAGGTCTACGGAAAAAATGGGAGCGTTTACTTATGTACGCGCGTTAGAAATTATAGCCTACTTCCTTCGTGATTAATTAAATAAAATTTATTGAAGAAAACATAGTATTGTCAATCAATTACATATATAAATTTTATGGATAAGAGACATCACATCAATATTTTAGAAGTGATCATCCAAACAATGACAATTGTGGGAATACAAATGAAACTATAAACAGCGTGAATGAACACATTTTTCTATTGTGACTGGTACCCTCCACCTTTAACACTAAATAATAATAATAAAGTAATATAATGTAATAGAATAGATTAGGCAGAGATGCAGGCTGATGATATTGCTGAGATCGAGGTTTAGAGTAAAGTAAGTGGGCGCTAGTTAGAAGCACCAAGAGATTCAACAGTCTATTTAGGAACAACCGCGTCCGCGAGTAGACTCTTAAAGTGGGGGGGGGGGGGTTGATAATCTTAAAGAAAATCTAATCTTGCTTAACGTTTAGTAGGTCTATTAATTTTTGTATATCGAGCCAGCACAGAAATGAGTTGTTATGCTTTAAATAAGCGTATGAAGTAAAACAACTGTATACCCCTTAGGGAGACACGTCATCGCTTGGACACCGTAGTCGTGAATGAGAGAGGGCCGCGCCACACTATTATTACTGTTTCATAAACGTTTGTATCTTTAATAGATTTTCTATCAAGTATGAAAATAACACTACTGTTTTTTTTTTAAACATTTTAGGCGAAATAAAACAATTGTTTTAATAGCAACATTACAAAAAAGACATCTTTTATATTATTTTGAGAATATCTTGAAAACTACATAACTTAAAATTCATAATAAATTGTACCGATATTGTAATTTCCAAGATTGCCCAAGATTGTGACTTTTAAGTGCTGCGACCCATTAAGTTTAAAAATCGGGTATCTCATACAAATTACATATAAAACGATACTCCACAAGGTATTTCAAAATCGTGATCCCA
>JAGFPH010008811.1:35704-48504 GCA_018207615.1 Philaenus spumarius
ATGACTAGTTTAAATTATGTTAAATACAAAGAAGCTCAAAAAAATAGTAAAACCATCATTAACAAGGCAAAAACAAAAGGGTGGGAAAATCTTTGTAAAGAAATTACAGAGGAACCACTTTCAAAAGCATGGAACATAATCAGAAGTTTTAAAGGGATATATAGTCCCAGAGATTGTTTATTAGAAAATGACTCATCCTTGATGCATAATTTTATGAAAAATACAATTCCAGACTATGTGCCTAATTTGATTGATTTAAAAGAACCATCAATTACAAGCAAACAACATTACTTAGAACATAACTTTAACATAAAAGAATTAATATACGCTATTAAATCAAAAAAGAAAAATACAACACCGGGCTTAGATGGCATAAGCTATAAATGTATCCAAAATTTACCAGATATTGCTTTAGATACGGTACTCTATTGAAAATATAACCAGATATGGAATTCCTCCAATATACCTGATACATGGACGAAATTTAGAATTATAGGTATTCTTAAACCAAATAAAGATGAAATCCAAGCAGAGTCGTATAGGCCGATATGCTTAATCCCCTGTTTGGTAAAAATTTTCAATACTTTGGTAAGAAATAGATTGCAATGGTTTGTGGAAAAATACAATATAATTCCACCCACACAATATGGGTTCAGAAAAAAGCGAGGATGCCCAGACTATTTTCTAAACCTTATTTCAGACATACAAATAGCTTTTACCCATAACAAAACCACGATTGCAGCATCCCTAGATATAACAAGTGCTTATGACAAAGTCATAATATCAATATTAACCACAAAAATGCATATTATATTAGGAATACCAGCTAAATTTATAAGATACTGTTATAAATGGCTATCACACAGGGAACTTATTTTTTTTGGAAATAATGAAACATGCTCTAGATACACACATCTAGGGTTACCGCAAGGAAGTGTACTTAGTCCTGTATTATTTTCAATATACATATCAGAAACACATAAATATTTACCCTCAGAAATTAATTCATTGCAATACGCAGATGACATTTTAATTTACATATCCCAAGCAGATATATCAAAAATTCAGCACACATTGCAACAAGCTTTAAATACATTGACAACAAATTTTGC
Source organism: Philaenus spumarius (assembly GCA_018207615.1). Classification (NCBI taxonomy): domain Eukaryota; kingdom Metazoa; phylum Arthropoda; class Insecta; order Hemiptera; family Aphrophoridae; genus Philaenus; species Philaenus spumarius. The sequence goes on from JAGFPH010008811.1 coordinate 36,817, forward strand.
TAAATTAAATCTCGAATTTAATACACAAAAAAGCAGAACATTAATTTTCTCAAGGAAAAAACACAATTTAAAGATACAAATCTCGATTAATGGTAAACAAATCCCAATCGTAACCAAACACACAATATTAGGTGTAGAACTAGACGATAAACTAAAATTTCATGATCATATAAACCTTTTAAACACCAAATGTCATAAAGATTTATCAATACTAAAAACTCTTGCTTGTGGGAGAAAAGGAGCTCATCCCATTTTCTTACTTAATGTGTACAAAGGCCTAATTAGAGCAAAATTAGATTACTGTACGGTAGCTTTTTATTTGGACATGTAACCAACAATAAATTGTCAAAGTTAGAATTAATTCAAAACCAGGCATTGAGAATTGCTCTGGGGGCATTTAAAACAACTCCTATAGTAGCATTACAACTCGAAGCAGGAATAATGCCCTTACAAAGTAGAAGGAAATTACTAACTGACAAATTTTTACACAAGATAGCTACAGATCAAAATAATCCTAATCACCTCAAACTGTTAGAACTTAATATGCTAACCAATCACAAATACTGGTCTAAAAAAACACTGCCTATATACTTCAACTCATTTAATACCTGCATGGATTACCTAAATTTGCATGAACCAAACATTATACAAACCAAAACAAATCAATATCAGTTTAGAAAACCTATTTTAATAACACAAATAAACATCAATTGTTTCCCGGATTTAGACAAAGACATGGGAGGGAAAAAAACAGAAAACAGTACATTGATAAAGCAAACATTTTTCAATATCATAAACATAACCTATAAGAATTATATACAAGTATACACAGATGGATCGAAAAATGCACAGGGGGTGGGCGCTGCCATCTATATCCCGTCACTGAATATAGAACAAAAATTCAGGATAAACTCCATTACATCCAGTTATACAGCAGAATTATACGCTATTTATAAAGCCTTACAAATAATTAAAACATTAAACCACAATCACTACATTATCTGCTCAGACTCACGAGCCGCAATTTTCGGTATTCAAAGTACATACCCATACATATGGCGAAGGAGATGACCTGATATATAACATAATAGCAGAGGTTCTCCTTTGCTGCAAAAATATAGTAATTCAATGAGTTCCGGGTCATTTGGGAATTAAAAACAATGAACACGTAGACAATCTAGCTCGTCAAGCCACACAACAAAATAATATATGCCAAGATTTTATTGTACCAGTAAATGACTATATTGCACATTTGAAAAAAATACAAATTGATAAATTATTAAAGAAGATAAATAATGAAACTGGTAAAGGTTTTTGGTATAACAGTATACAAGAGACTCCTTATGATTTTAATAGCACACCATGGTTCAAACATTGCAAATTTAACAGGTCGGACATTAGGGGCCTATAACTATTTGCAGACTTAGATTAGGCCACGCAATAACAAACAGCAGATTATTTCAAATTAAACAATATTTCACCCCTATTTGCTTGAGATGCACAACAAACAGAAATGAGACGTTACAGCATATAATTTTTGACTGTCCAGCGTATGAAACATATCGAAATGACTTATACAACAAACTTAAGGAGGAAAATTTTAAACCTCCTTTCTTACTAAATAATATTCTTAAAAGCAATAAAATGGGAATAATTTTACAAATATCAAAAACACTTAAATCAGCAAAAAGAGAAATATAAATAAATCACAATACATAAATATATTAATAATAAATAATAATCTAACTTTATAATTAACAGAATTAACTGACAAAAACAAAACATGTATGTGATATCCTGGCTCGAGGGTCTTATACATCCATGGTCCATAACTTTCGGTCTAGGAATGCCTGGTGGATCTCTGGCGAGAAGATAATGTTCCCCAAACATTGCAATATCCTTCAAACCTACTATCCCATAATCCGTAGCTTTCTCCCACTATTTACTAACAATTTATGTTATTACACTTGCACATACATCACACATGGGCGTACAAAATATAGCTTTTTATTTATTATATATTCCAACAAATTTATTTTTTATCACATGTGTTTTCCTACTAACAGAATTTCCCCATACTATATTTATTACAATATACCATTCAAATGGCAACCGTAACAAGAAATAAAGCAAATTGGACATATTATAATGAAACAGTGGATACTTAAGGGCTACATGGAAACTCCGAGCCCGCCTATAAAATAGGCAACAAGAGGAAAAAAAAGGAAAAAAACGATATTGTTTGTTTTATTCAAGTCTAGTGAGTACGTTCGTTCGTGTTTGCAAGGTTTTATTTCGTTTGTTTTTATTTAATCTAGTACTGGTTCTAAAATCGTCAAGTCAAAGAAACTTTGAAACAACTTGAGTCACCAGTGAACTATATTCGTTGACTTGTTTTTGGTAGTGAGAAAAGTTAAACAAAACACCTACAGTACAGTAACCTACAAAGTGATAAGCCTATTTGGATGAGAAGGTCTATTCTGCCGTCTGCCAGAAACATCTTGACAAAGGTTCAGGTGATATTATTGTTGTTAGACTAGGTTATAGAAATACAGGGAAATTTACTTTAAACTGTGGGCCTAAAATGCCCTTTAACCTAAAATTAAAATATTTAGGAAAGTTGAGTAGGCTAGTAATAACCTATATATTGTTGCAATCAGGAAAAGAACTGGCAACTGCAAGTTACTTTAGGTTCAGGCATTGTTTATTTGGCGCAAATTTACTATTCGACCCTAGGCTAGCCTATGGCAACAGAAATGCAAGAATAAGTAAAAAAAGATAGCCTAAAGGTTCTAACCTATAGTATTTAGTCACAGTATGTTTAACATACTAATTCAACATTTTTAACAGTAGGTAGAATGGTAAAACAACTTCGTCTGCAATAATATCAGCCTAGGGTTGATAAATAATACATTTACGCCCTTTATTTTTATGTTTGTAGGCTAGAGTGTTGTCTCTGTAATTTGACCAACATTTGCCTACATTCAAATAGGCTATAGGCCTACACCTGAAACTAAGAAAAACTAGAATTATTGTACAGTGGTGGGTGCAATTTTATTGATTACGACCCCACGCCATATTACGGCAGAGGTGCCAACGTATATATGTAAGAAACTGCTCTTAATACATAATTGTAGTGTTCAATTCTATTTCTAAACGCCTACAATTAATTAAAAAAAGTAGGCCTAATGCAATTAATTATATAAACAGAAGATAAAACACTTTTATAACTCAATTATGTAAATAACGAATAACTTAAGTAATATATTTTATTAGGCCCTATCTGATAAAATTTTCACAACTGAGGCCTATTTAACTCAGGAAATATTAGATGTATATTTTCAATGACATCGGACTGTGTATATGATGTTAAATAGGCCTAGAAGCATGATTGCCAGACTCTGCTATTCATAATTGCTACAACTTAACATCACTTAATAATAATATATATATATATACATAGTCCTGCCTGTATATTAACAAAACAGGAATACATACAATTTTCACTTTATAAAATTCTTAATACATTTTAAATACCGGTACTTAATGTTTACCGTTCATTACAACAAACTACGGATGATATTCAATTATACATCGATGTTCACGATTCGATACAATGAATCAATCCAATGTGTATAATAACAAGGGCTTGAATTTATCCATTGAATCCCTATAACATTAAACATGTTATAAAATAATGGCTTTTAAACAAATTTGTTTTGTTATAGGCCTATAACCACTTATAGCTTCAGTGATGGAAAGCGAACCTGAAGAAGTATTTAAACAGCTGAAAGCCTCTGATTGTGTTAGTGGTAGTCATAGGAAAGTGTTAAGTGCTGTGATAGATGAAGCCCACTATTTTCAGGGAAACAGTGCTACATCAATATAGCCTACTCCGTATAATCAAAATAAGGTACCGTATTTATAGTATATTTTATATCTATAATTTGTAAGGTAAATATGTTCCCTACAAATTTACCATTTAATTTTTGTTCTCAAAATTATTATTTATGGGTCATTATCAAATTGAGGGACAAAATGGAAATAAAAAATAAAAAAGATATTTGTTTGGTAAAGTGCATGTTTTATTGACCACTGAATTAATAAAGTTACATAGGTTGTAGTTACACTACAAACCTCAGCAGAGCTAATTATTGTTTATTTATAATTTTTATCATAAATTTCCTAACTGAATGCACAAAAAAAGTCAGGTCGCTAACGTTTTTATTATTGTCTGTAACATTTGCAAATAATAATGAAAATTCCAAAATACATCTGTAAACATTAAATTTGTTCCTCAAATAATGTATTTGAACAAAAAAAAATGTAAATAAATTTTTATTATATACCAAAAAATCTGTAATAAGTCAACATTGTAACAAATTACTTGAAACTGATTCAAAAATCTTGAATAACTGTAATAAAATGAGATTTTTTTCTGAAAAAAGCTATTGCCTCTTCAAAAAGGAGATTAAACATTTTAATTGAGTACCGATAATGTAATACAAAGTTATGTTAACAAAATTATATTCATTTTTGTTAGCGTTAGCGACCTGATGCAGCGTTAGTGATCTGATGCAAACCCCAATGAAACGGCCGTTATTCTGGCTATTTACCTAAATTACGCTAAATACAAAAGAGTGGTAACTCTAAATAACATAATTGTTTAATAAAAGTAGTTATTTAAGAAATACTGTTCTTGTTTTAGTAGCAAAATTGATAAATAAAAAACGTTAGCGATCTCATGGTCATGAGTAACAATCACTTTCCTTACTGAACATTTTAAATAAGACACTAACATATGACACAAAGAAAGTACGGTAAAACAAAAATAATCTAACAAAAGAAAGCAATATTACAAAACAATGTTGTTCTTGAACTTATAAAAGAGTCTATCGCCCTTTAAAACTATTTTAGGATTGGGAAGCAGTGATTTTATCTGATTCAATGATACATATGGCACATCCCTTCATAAACAAAATCTTCAATTCATTGTCTTCACCGGCGGCAGACTGGACTATCCCAATGTAGTTACGGCATTGCTTCCCCTTCCTGGTAACATTCTCATACGAAACAATTTGAATGTATTGTTCTCAACAAAGCATTAAAATGTATTTGTTATGTACACGCCAACATTTGTCGCCGGCGATTGGCTATTAAAAATCCCTTGTATAAATGTTGCTTTACATTCAAATTTAAAGCGCAAAAAAGGTTATTAAATTTGTTTATTTTCAGTGAATAAACATCTTTATAGTTATGTTAAAATAAAGTACTAAATAATGGGAAAGCTTTTAAATTCAGGTGTTTAAACAAAAAGCATTAAAATGTATTTGTTATGTACACGCCAACATTTGTCGCCGGCGATTGGCTATTTAAAATCCCTTGTATAAATGTTGCTTTACATTCAAATTTAAAGCGCAAAAAAGGTTATTGAATTTTTTTATTTTCAGTGAATAAACATCTTTAAAGTTATGTTAAAATAAATTACTAAATAATGGGAAAGCTATTAAATTCAGGGTATCTAGCGATCTGATGGATTATTAGTGCTCAGATCGCAAACGTTAGCGATCAGGTCGCTAACGTTAGCGATCAGGTCGCTAATGTTAGCGATCAGGTCGCTAACGTTGAGATCTGATGGCTCAATAGTGCTCAGATCGCAACGTTTGCGACCTGACGAATCCGTAGGACTTTCCTTTTTATTTGCACATCAAGAAATAGAGCGGGAAAGAGGAACGGCTTTTTAGGTTATAGTGTCTATCAAGACTGTTCAACTGTAATTTCTTGGCTTTTTTAGTACTACAACAATGTATTGTGAGAGTTAGCGACCTTACTACTAATTAACATACTGATTAAAACTCACCTAAATTGTTGGTTGTAGTTCTAAAATCACAAATATAACTCACACTGAACTTTCACGTGCAACTAAGTAAAACGATCTCCTTCACACTGATGACAATGGCGGCGGTCGTGCATCGCTTGGATCGGTTGTGGCGGCAAATTGAAATTATCGTGCACGGGCATTGCGTTACCGCGAGACTCTCATTTTGAGTCAAAAATTTCTTTTTTATATTGATATTAGCTTTTTAAAATGTAATACATAAAAACTCGGACTTATAACGATTATCTTAGAGATTTTATATGTTTTTTTTGTTTTTTATAAAGTCACCAAAACAAGATATTGCGCCAGCGGTAATCGCGGGGACCGTTAGCGACCTGACGAAAACGGCTTTTAACACTTGAAAAAAAATATTTGCGATAATATTCTTTCTTAAAACTCACTTCTAACAAGTAGTTTACAAAAACATATTAATCTATTGCTGGATAATTTTGTTGACACTTTTACACTAGTAATACCTATTTTATAACAGTGGGACTTAAATTGTCCCTCAATTTGATAATCAGCCTTATATCACAATTTAAAAAAATCTATGGCTAGTGAAAGAACACAACAAGAAATATAAAAATGTTATTAATTAGGCTGCGTCGTTCGATTTGTCATTTTGTTTTCAACTTAATCATTATATTGAAAAATATAAATTTTCAGTGAAACATCTGCAGTTTCATTGTAATGTTTACACAGGTGTCTTTTGTTCTTATGTATCACTGATGTATAGGCTAAACTTTAGTTTAGAATTAGATTTAAATGTTTTTATTAATTTTTGATCTATCTTATTGGTAGCAGCCGCTAATAGCTGCTCATCTTAATTTTGTTATAAATACACTTCTAAAATACGGTAGTTAAATTATAATAACAATAGTCTACAAGGTAATAATTTAAAAAATGGATCGGTATGATTATGGAAAACAATGCAGTAGAACCTCGATGATACGAGGTAGAGTAAGAGGCAATCCAGTTGGCGGTGCCAGCAGGAAGGAAACTACTACTCTTTTGCGGACATAGACTCATAACTCGGCATTACTAAAAACATTTCTCATTCCTTATCTTTCGCTTTGTAGTTTTAACTCTTAAACTGGCAATGTTAAAGCTAAAATTGGCCAGCCCGTTTTTAGCGTTTTGCAAGCATATTTTTAAAAATTCGCCAAAAATAGTAAATGAACCCCAATCCAAAAGTGTTCAATAGCTTTTTTGTAGAAGAAACTTCAAAGAATTCAAATATGCCACTAAAAATTAGTTTCTTTTGAAATTGTAAAAGTTATCAGCTCAAGAAACAAAAAATGTTCAGTAACTAAAGGAAAAAGTTCAACTTTAGGCCTACATAACAAGTAGTAAACATTTGTTTGTATTTTTTTCATAGCCTAAGCGTAAAATGTTTCGTAATTTAGTTCTAAATAGAACTGTATAAACACATTTAGGCCTATCAATTTCAAATTTTTTATTTTGAAAAAAACAGTTTTTATGTTCCAAGTACACGACTGGTAACAAACCTAGGCCTAGATTGTAACGCCATTTACTAATATAGGCCTATGCTTTGCCCAAAAATGAAATATTATTAAAACAAAGTGTAGAGGATAAATCAAAGAAAAGAACGGTATAGGTACTTGTCTTTCCTTAGTTCACAAAAGTGTTTGAGTTATATTTAGCCTATTTGAATAACAAAATGACATCAATCTAATGAAAAGTCGCCAGTCTACACACTGCGTATAGAACGGGACATTTGAATAGGACCGTGGGAACCTACGTGCTAGACTTTCTCACTAGAACGTAATAATTACGTACATTTCAATTGTCGTCTAGACAGACAAAAAACCGGTTATTTCTGGATTAATTCCCACCGTTACAAAATTCAGACTTTGCTGTACAAAATGGTGTAAAGAAATCTGTCAAAACATTTGATATGGTAGGCGTAAAATCACTTGGCAAATGGGCTGTTTCATTGGTTGAAAAACTGTCCAATCGCAAGGGTTTACAGTAATTCTTGGAAAAAATACTATTTTTATAGTGGCATGTGATTAGAAGGCACCAACAGAAAGATAAAATCTTGACGAATCCAATGGTATCTTTATAATAGCCAAAGAAATATTTTTGTAGATAGTCTTGAACGTTGAAGAAGTGGGAAATAACAGTACAATTGTATGCAGATTCGCCGGCGGAAATAGCTGTAGACTGATGTGCATATTTTAAAACGATGATTACATATGTAAATATACGTTTTACGAAAAAGTTGTAAATACAAAAATTAAATTTTAATTCATTTCCTTTCCAATGGTGCCAGTTTTATTACGATTGGATGATTCTGTGGGTTAAATTATTGATTATGCAAATATATGCAAATTTTCGTTAATGTTCGAAATTGTTGCGTTCTGCGCCTGAGAGAGGGTTATATATGACCCTCTGCCAGTTCCAGGGTTAAAATCCTACTATGTAAATATAATTGTTGTTGAATAAACTATTCATGGTTAAATATAAATTAGGTAAATAGATATCGTAACTGACAATTTTATAAGAATAGTCAGAGAGTGGTTGTGAAACAATGTCTTCATGCAGGATAGTACGCAATTGGCAGGCGGAATGAGTAGTAGAGGGTTCTGAAAACTGGCCTGCCCCTAACTCTAATTGGGACCTCGGCTAATACGGTAGACCATGAGAAAACCATTGAGATGCGAGTTCCCGTCTTTATATTCTGATTTGGAGCCATGTAGGCCTACTTACTTCAAAATCTATTTTCTTTTGCTTTAAATAAACAAAGAACGTGTGATAATGATAAAAAATACAATCTAATTATTATTTTGCTAATGATAACTGTTTATTGAAGATAGCATTCAATAGTAAAATGTTTGCCTAAAATGCTTAATATAGGTTTATTTGTTATAAATACATTTTAATTGTTTCAGTGATGAAAAGCGAACGGAGCATTCATTAAACAGCAGAAAGCCTCTGATTGTGTTAGTGATAGTGATTGCAAAGTATTCTGCGTTTGTGTTAAATGCTGCGCCAGACAAAGCCAACACAATTTGTTGAGAGGGAAACAGAGCTACAAGGATGAACTGCGGACAATCAATAAGGTATTTATACTATTGTTTATATCTAGTTCGTAGGCTAAATCCGTTCCCTACAAGTTAACCGTTGCATTTTTGTCTGAAAACTTCCATTTATGATTCAATAAAAAAAAAACATGCTAGTGAAAGAATGCAACAAGAAATACTGGTTAGGTTTACATTAATACGAACTTAGATTAAATGCGAGGTAATTGGGACTGGGCAGACCTCGGATTAACAAAAACTCGGATAATTCTGTAGGCTGTGAGAAAACCATTGAGGTACGATTTCCTGCGTCATTTACGTCGTTATAGGCTGATTTGAAGCCACTATTTTATTCGCTTCAAATGATATAGTTTTAATTAAACATAATGTAGGCCTACTTAAATGAAAGAAATTGGATACTGTCAAGCTGTTGTAATAAAAATTACAAAAAGTCTGAAGTTTTTTGATGCTCGCTTTTTTTCATTGATTGTCTAGCCTCTACTCTATTTGAATACCGTTGAGATGCCCACTTTCCAATCTTTTTCGTCTCCAATCCCCGCCAGTCACTTTCCCAACACTTGAATCACTTGCCACTTTTCTTATTGAATCACCTCCATCTAATCATTTAATTGCTTCCCATTTTTGATTTAAAGATAAAACAACACGCTTTCGCTTTCCACTCATAATTTTGAAACTCTCATTCACAAAGTTTAACACAGACACCGACTAAAAAAACAAAATACAGTAGCAGTGGGAAGAAACAACTAGTGGGAAAGGACGGTGAGTCCTAAATACAATGCCGTGAGGGTAGTGTAAACAGGCCCAAGACTGCTTCGTCATTCATTATACTACTCGTATAATTACCCTATTGCGTTGGGTAAGGAGCGGAAATGTTTTCAGATGTACAAGGCAAACAAGTTTTGTTTTCTTTCTGTTCAATCTAACACACACATTTTTAAGCTATGAATTCTTTATCTAAATCAATTTAGTTAACTTACATTTATTTATTTTTTAGGAAACTCTGATAACCAATGTTCTACTGTAGTTGAATTTAAAAAAAGTTTTGTCAACAAAATTAAAGTAATATATAACAATCTTGTGTAAAAATATTTAACTACCATACTCCTTTCCTTTACTTACAAACTTATTTCATACAAGATGTTGCTACAAAATGTTTAGTGTTTGTATCAGTAAAGTCTAATATCTATCACAGATCGTTTATATTATATCTTAAAACTAGCACCTGTAGGCTCTAAAATGTTGGGTCTTACAGGTAATTATTTCCAAATTTTTCTGGACTCCTCTTTTACAAGGGGTTCTATTCTATATCCAACCCCCCCCCCCCCCCAGATCCCTCAGTAGCGTCTCCTACGGACTAGATGCCCCCTCCCAAAGCTATTCCTATTTAAGCCACTGGTTTGTAGGTAGGAGATTAACATGTCTTTGGTTTAGCAAAACTAAATGTTGAACACAACATACAACTTCTTTATTTAGTCATTATTCAAAGCGGGTTGATTGGTTTTGACACCAGGTGACGTTGGCATCAACTTCATTCAATAGTTAATATTTCAGTTGAGTTACTGTATTTGAAAATGTTTCTGCATGACTTGATTTTGGGAATATTGAGGTTTTTGTTCAGGAATGAAAGTTTTGACCGTCTTATTGTGCTTCTCTGCAATTTGAAATCAAATTTTCTTTTACAAAAGCATGGGTTAGTGTTAAAATTAAAATAAATAAAGTACTGTAAAGTTCTAACTATTGGAGGCCAGGGTAATGGCATTGTGTCCCAATTTCTAAATACAGTGAATGTTTTCAATTAGTAAATTCGAATGTATAGTAAAATAAGTATGATTCGCCTTTACAAACACTAGCAAATAATTCATCAATTCTAGGTAAAGGATATTTTTCTACCCTTAAAGAGTGGTTTAATGTGACCTTATAATCGCCACATATTCTTAGTTGCCCATTTTTCTTTAATATAGGAACTATGGCGTTCCCCAATCTGAATTTTTAATAGGCCATAAAATATTTTCAGACACTAGACCTGAAATGGCATTTCAGATTTTAAACGACCTTGTTTTGCCACATACAAAACATTTGAATTTACAAGCGCTGAAATAACGACCAACTTTTGCACAACATAAACTCTCTTCTTTCCCTCCCCTTTTTCGGACGATAGGTCGAAGTTTGTACCGGATCCCGTTCGCCATACGGTGTAGACTTTTGGGAAAATTCCCAGTGTTGTTTCCCGCTGACAAGGTTAGGGCATTTTTTTCCGCTGCTTCCAGCGATGTAGCTATTTGTACGGCTTTGATCAATTTCGTTTCTCCCAGAAGTCGTTGTTTGATCGCTTTGTAGGCCGCTCACCAGACGATTGAACTCGCAATGAGTAGACAGTTTTTTTTAATTGAGCCACATATTCAGAGATATTTTCTAAACTAAACTTATATCTTTCCGCAATAAAGATGGACGCGGGTATAGTGGTTCCTGTAGTAATTACACTATTGTCTTGTATGATTTAGACGCTGGTTTTTCTGGTATACTCAGGTTTCTCGATAAATTATAAGTTTTTACACCAATCACAGTTAATAATGTGCTTACTTTTTTTATCATTAATGTCACACTGAATGAGCAATTCATACTGTTCAATGTAGGATTGCCGGCTTTCTTCTTCATTGTTGAATTCGACTAAGTGACCGATAACCACCATTTTTTTCAATTTGTAACGTGCTGCCACCTTGCAAGCCGTTTACAAACAATTTATTA
>JAGFPH010008812.1:6414-19227 GCA_018207615.1 Philaenus spumarius
CATACGTTAAACGTATAACACCCCTCTTTTAAAAATATACATCAGCACCATCTAGGAGTGGTTATAACAAGATTATCCAAACAAATTCTACTTATACATTTCGTACACGTAGGCAGCTATTCAGCGCATTTGCGAGTAGATCTATTTCCCAAATAGTTGGTTGAAATACTAAAACAAATAAATTTACTTTTGAATTACGCTGTACTCACGTCAGCGGTTCTAGCTGCGTGGTCGAATTATTTAAATTTCTAAATGTATACGTGGGTTCTTTATGGTTTATCATGAATTCAATGTGTTTGTTTTAATACGTTTTGCACAAATGTTATACTTGGTATAGTCAACATAACTCTGCATACGATATTATTTTAGCATCAAGTTATCACATCTGCAACGTTGCATCAGGGCCGTCAATACGAGCCTCCCCATCCCCAAGTTAGAGGAAATGTGCCCAAATTTGGCATTTTGTTACTTGGAAAAAAAGTCGTAAAATACATTTGTCGACTAGGAAACCTTAATTCAGAAAAATGCTTTAATTTGTAAAAATAAATTAAAAACACAAAATAAATTTTACTTTACCGTCTTTTTCATGTAACCTTCAAGGTTTTTTCATTTCCCTTCAATAGGGCATTAAGATAAGGTTAGGTGTTGTAATTTTTGGGTAAATAAATTAGTTCCATTTCCCAAAGCGGGATCATTAAATGAATCCATTTTATTAAAGTTAATTATACTTGTAATTCAGCTAATATTCTTACATTTATGGTTTTTCAGGTACAGAAAAAAAAAACAGATTAATAGTGCCTGAAAACCCATTAAGTTAGAAATATTATTCGAAAAACTAGTAAGCTCCCGTGAAAACCCACAGGCCGATTAATTAGAGACACATCAGAAAAACATCTTTTAAAAAAGAAACTATTTAAAAGCAAAACTAAGGCCTACTTACCTAACTATGCTGACGGGGATTTTTAACTCGGTAAATGTGTACAATAATAACGATTATAAAACTAGGCCTATTTGTTAAACATTATTATTTACATATGTTATTATAAAAATACGTTATTTAAAGGAAGATAAAAATACTATCTTTTAATGGCTTTTAATTTCATATTGATAGATCACATGATTTAGAAGTTATTAATATTATAAATAAGAAATTAATAATCGAATTTGTTTATATGTTATACGAAGATACGAATGTTTACGAAGTTAAACGAATAGGTATCTCTTCTTTAAATTTGTATAAACAAATATATTGATGATAAAAGGTTATATTTATTTACAGTTTAGAACCTCAAAGCAAATATTATAACTTATATTATAGTATACGTTAGTTCTATAACTCATATTAAAAAAAAAAAACTTTACAAGAAATTGTAACGAATGACGTTGTAAACATAACCCCAAACTATAATCTACACTGGGTTTGTTTAATTATTACAGATGATGGGTGAAATCAGCTGTTATATTATATGTTACTCACGTATGTGCGTACACTCGCTTTTATTGGAGTTGATAATATTACTACTTTTGAAAAACAGATCACAACAAAAATTCATTCAATTCATACATAATGATGAAAAATCATAATAACTGGCGTGTATATAAAATGTGTATCAACATCATTCTTTCTCATGTTACATGTGCTTTCTTCAGTAGAGTTCGCTTATTGGACAAATTTAGTATCCCCCACCCAAACAAAAAATAATATGCTTTATTGACGACCCCACGTTATTCAAAATAACAACCTTGGCAAAAATAATACTCTGAGAAAACGGCCAGATGATAATTTTGTTTTCCCTTGCGTTAATACGTTACAAATTCTGGAACCTATTACCGAGATGCCGTGTAAGTATTACCACAATGGCACGGTAATTCGGTCTCTACTAGTAACACATTTTGTGATAATCTCCTGCGGTGGAAATGAGTGGGTGGAATCGGCGAGGGGTGAGACGAGGAAATGGAATAAAAGCTGTGGAAAATTGGCTCCCTTAGCGGCTTCCTTAAGAGTTTATCAATGGAATCGAATTAAGTTTGGATTCAGTAAAAGATGGTGGCGTGGGCAAGCCGTAAGGGATGTATGTCCGTGGTTTTGTACAGTAGAGGGTGTTCCGTAATAAAGGATCACATGCACAGTTTATTAAAGTTTCATTATTCATTGTAAGTAGGTAAAGAATTTTTTGAATTTTAGGTAATAATTATGATTAATAATAACTAGTTAGTTGTTTTGTGAACAGTATACAGCGCGAATCTAAAATCTGTTCTTTATGGCAGATTTTTATAAAAAAGGTTTTTTCTAATAGAAATGATTCGCAAAACATATGATTAACTGGAGGCTATGCCCCTGCTCGCTTCGCCCGCCAACCGTGCCGGCGACCCATGGTGATGCCAATGCACATATTATTGTATATTGTGTAATTTTTACGGAAATGATGATTGATTAGGACAGAAGCACTTGGATATAAGTTGGGTAGTGGGGGGTGGTTGTGAACTGTACAAAATGTAAGTCAAAGGTCGAAATATATACGTACTATCCCCAATATTTGTCCACAAAATCCCTAATTTTATCCATAATTTTTTATTTTTTTCAATTTTTAAATATGATTTTTTACGGAAATGATGATTTATTAGGACAGAAGCACTTGGATATAAGTTGGGTGGTGAGGGTAGCTGTGACCTGTACATAGTGTAAGATAGAGATCGACATAGACACGTAATATCACCAACATTTGTCCATAAAATCCCTAATTTTGTTAATAAGTTTAAAAAAAAAATTAAATGTCTACAGGAATTTTATATATTTTCGGAATAAAAAGTAGCCTAAAATATTCTCTGAATAGTCCTCTACATGTTAATGAATGTTTCGTCAAAATTTGTTCAGCCGTTCCGGAGTTAGCCCGGCCTAACAAACAGACAGACAGACAATAAATTTATAAATAATGTATGAATAACTATATGAGCTTAGAAAACATGTTATATTTTGAAATCACAGTCGGACACTTCAATTTTATTTATATGTATGGATATTAATTTAATGTTACGAAGATATCAAACCGGGAAAGATAAAGGTATAACTTCTACGTTTCATTCTAATAATTTACAATATCTGTCACAAAAAATTCGCTAATTGTTTTGCATCCGTTTATCCCAATCACAATGAAAATTTGTTGAATACGAAAGCTCTTTTCATAAACTTCTTTCGCTTCAGTAAACATTGTCCTCTTGTAATAGTTTGCACGCCATTACGAAATGTGACCCTTCGGGCTACGTACAAACTGCCCAACTTTTTTTGTGTCATTTCTAGTACACAAACTGACCAACAAGGTACAGGTATAAAAACAAGTGACAGGCCGGGGTGTCGGCGACATACAAACTCACCAAATTTTCTAACTGACACAGGTACGGGATATTTCCCTCCGAATTCCCTCATACCAATAAATAGGTTCCAATACCAACGGTTCCTATTAGATAAGAATAACAGATAAATAAATACACGAATATACTGGCTGTTTCGACTTGGTTCATAAATTATCTGTATTATTTTGTATGTCTAAACAATATATGCAAACGAAATGGGTCTACTAGTTATTATCAAATATAAACTATTTATTGATATGAGGGAATTCGGAGGGAAATATCCCGTACCTGTGTCAGGTAGAAAAGTTGGTGAGTTTGTACAATGAATACAGAAACTATTAGTTTCTGTATTCATTGGTTTGTATGTCGCCGACACCCCGGCCTGTCCCTTGTTTTTATACCTGTACCTAGTCGGTCAGTTTGTATATTAGAAATGTTAAAAAAAAAGTCTGGCAGTTTGTACGCCCTTCTTCGTTTCATTCCAATAACAGGCGATGATAACCACCTAGGTTTTTCACCTTTAAAAACAAAACAAAAAATCATTCCAATAATGTACAAGATATGTCAAATCAATTCGCTAATTGTTTTGCATCCGTTTATCCCAATCACAATGAAAATTTGTTGAATACGAATGCTCTTTTCAAAAACCTCTTTCGCCTCAGTAAACATTGTCCTCTTGTAATATCTACATCGGTAATACAATTGCAAATCTAGATGTCAAAAAACGACAGGATTCGAGCTATAGATATGAAAGAAAATTCACAAATAATCACAGAACCTATTATACAATTGATACATTTTTCTTAACTGATTTTGTTTTCCCTTAGGCATCTTTGCAACTGAGAAAAAAACGACTCAAGAAATAAAAACAACTGCACACTCCGTTGTAAATGCCTTCAAGGAATATTCATGTGAAATATGAAGAAATCGATCAACGCATTTGGCCGAGACAGAAATAAACAGATTTTTGATGGATGAACTGCTGTTATGTTTTGCAGGAATATGTTTTAGTATTTTAGTTATTAGAAATAGTATTTTGAATGTTAAGGTTTTGACCAGTAAGACGGACAAGGAAGTACGGTATAAACACGGAAATTGTAGCGAGGTCGCGGGAGAGTTCGTTAAACGCGGAACACGGAACTCGCTTTGCTTTGGTTTGTTTTAAGATGACAACAAGGAAGCTATTATAGACGGGTTATAAAGTATAATCCGAATCTAGAATCGAGGCCAGAGGATTGTGGTCGTTGGGCCAGAGTGGGTTCGTCGATAGGCCAGTCTGTTAAGGTGTTGGGCCGGTAGCTAGGCCAGTCTGTTTAAGTGTGGGGCCGGAAAGCTAGGCAAATTAGCTAGGGACGTTTGGCCGGGACTTGGCCAAGTGTTGTGATTGGGAAACTAAGGGTTGGAAGCTGGACAACACGAGACAAGCCAACATACGAGAAGTCTACACGAGATAGAAGGACGAAACCGGTTCTGCAATAGAACGAGATTTGAGTGAGTCACAGAATACTTAGTCTATTAATATCACATTGAGTTTGGAGTCAAAAGATTAACGGGAAAGTTTAATTAAAGTAAATTCAGTAGCTTTGTTTACCTAGTTCTTGTTTCAGTCTGTCATACGAAAGTAGTATCTAGTAAAGGAAATGTATGTAGAGCATAAGTATAGGATAATGTATCAAACCATATTATGTTTATGTTATTGCATTGTACAAATAAATATAGAGAGATAAGTTTTGCCACTGAACCACTGGAATGCATTGTTATTGATCTGTCTCTGTGTTATTAACATATTAACCTAGTGTTTGAACCCGGGTAATAAGGGTAGCTATTTCAACCCCTAACACTGCCGAACGGTAGATTTCAAATTGGCAATAGGACTATTCCTAAATTGTATGTTGATATACTTTATTAGCGAATTCCATACGAAAGATGAGCTATTGCAGTGGCCCTTATAGTAAGACCTTATAGAAACGACGGAAGCTGTGTGAAACACCAATGCTAACAATGATTTCTCCCTAGCGCTACCTCGCGGCGCGATCATGCACTATTTTCGCAACAACCTTTTTTTCGGCACACAGCCCCCGTATGCATGCATGATCTATTTTATTATTCATGATCTATGGTATCAGGCTTTACTCCGCTGCTGGTTCCTCCACTACCACTGCCTCTTTCGCCGTCGGTAGCAAATTTACGCGTTTCGCGCTATGTTCGGAAGCATTTTTATCATACATTATCAACACTATTAAAAAATCGAAGATATTCGAATTGTAGGTTTAAATGTCTACTTTCAGAATCCATTTATAAAATTTAAAAATAATGCGACTCAGGTTAAAAGGGCGCATTATGCAAGATAATGGCCTAAATTTTTTACACTGCAACTGTGATTACACTTACAAAAACTATTAATGCGACAAATTTCATCTTCCGCCTGTTAGAAGTACACATAATAAACAATCATTTTCCGAAAGATCTGCCCTTAATATTGTAAACTAACAAATATATGAGTTTTTGAAAAATAGTAATTTTTAAGCGTTTTTCCTACTTTTTCGGTGGAAAATGGTAGGCTACAATTAGAGTCTGTAAAAAACATTTTGTAGGTTTTTTAATTCTCTACAAATGTCTCATTGGAAGTATCGTGATCCATTCATACAATTTTATAATATCAACGAAAAACCCAAAAAAGACCTAATTTATTGTTATTTTTGTTTATAAAAAATGCGCAAAAGCTCATTGCCTGATAGTTTTTGTATTTTTCATTCCCATGTACTACCCTTAAAGTCACTGTGGATGTCGCTTGCTGTTACATTTAATAACATGAAAAAAACCTCTATTGCATGAAAAAAAACCTCTATTGATTGGGCTATAATGCCTCCAGCTACTTTAAGAGGTTTTTTTTATATCTCATTAATAGGGTAGAAAGAACCACTTATCATCCGGGGGCTGAAAAGTGTCCACATAAAAAGCATTTGTTTAGCTGCTGATTCTCATTGTTGCAATTTGTTGTTAAAAGCCCTCTGTTTATTAAGCTGCAAGTTTTAAAGTACAGTTTTTATGTTATTATATTTTAAATTGGCTGCCAACTTTCGATTTTTTATTTTTTTTTTTATGGAACGCCCTATATTTTATGATGATTTTGGATCTGGATTCTGAATCGGCTGATATTGAACATCTGTTATCAACTTCATTTTTCATGTGTTACAAATTGGTATAGTCTTGTCACTTAGTTCTTCTGTACCTGTATTATGGATTTAAAATATCAAAAAAAGTATTTGTTGATTTTGAACAGTTACTTGTTTATCTAAACAATGTTTTGCTCCCGTTAAGATCGTTTTCATTGGTTCAAAACGCTTCCACACAAAAATACTTTCCGCTCAGTTAGGGTGTTTTTCAAACTTGCATACCCCTGTAACTTTTAAATGGTTAGTCGAATAAAAAATAAAAAAACACCGAGAACAAAAAGTTTTGAAATAACTTTTAAAATCGAAAATCATCATAAAAAAAAGTAAATGTGTGCGGTCGTGGGACCCCGTCAGGAACGAAGTTCATCACGCCTTTTCTTCAATTCTTTTACCAGCCTAAATGGCAACATACACTCTTTAATCTTTCAATTGCCATTTATTATTAGTTTGTTTTTTATACAAATATTTACTGTTTCCATACGTTATTTGTTATTATAATAAAGGTGTAGCATTAATTATAACTCAAAGCTAAGATGGAAAACAGTTAAATATCAATTCATTGTAAATACATTCAATAAACATAAAATGTTGGTTCATCAGTCTGGGCCTAACTTAAAATTATTGTGTGTATGTTTAATTTATTTCATCTGTCATAACGGCAACATACGTACAATAATTTTAGGTTAGGCCTAGACTTAAAATTACTTTCTATGAATAACCTAAAATTATTGTATGAATGTTGCCGTTAAGGCAGGTAAAATAAATTAAATGTACACACAATAATTTTAGGTTAGGCCTAGACTGATGAACCAACATTTTATGTTTATTGAATGTATTTCAGGGCTTGAAGATAATATCTGAAATACGCCTGAGGGAACCGATCGTCTCTTAATTTAAATTGATGAACCAAAACACATGTTTCTTGAATGTATGTACCATAGCAACCAATTTGATTACGCTTTTTCGTTACGCGTATTTTCTATTTTTAATTGCCATAGCAACCAATTTGACAACGCTTTTTCGTTACTCGTATTTTATATTTGGCATTGCCATAGAAACCGATTATAACACTTTTTTTCATTATGCATTACATTTTCTATTTGTTATCTCCTACCACAACCCGCTTTAAGGAACTTCGTTCCTAATACAGAATGTTCCATTAGAAATACGAAAGTTGACCGCCATATTGGTAAAAGGCGGCCATTTACTAATATTTTAACTACATATTTGTTTAATTTCTCAAAAAACGAGGGAATTTTTCTCCATTTAAAGTTTGCTGTCAAATTTATAGTTTACAAGATACCAATGTGGCCCATTTAAAAAATACGCCCTGTTTATAAAAATATATGCGTAAATTTATTGTAAAAACAATAAACTAATATTGTATATTCATTCATCTTCAACAGATTTACCGCCCAATGTATTCTAAACTACGACAGGTGTGACTGTTGCAAATTGAACCGCCCCCGTACTGACTGAGCTACTCCAGCACTTAACACGTAAACAAACAAGGCATAAAGAAACTGATGAAAGTTTCTCAACAAAACGAATTGATCTTGTAAAAGTTTAGACACTTTACGACTACACGCTTTCAATGCCAATATGTTGTGATTGGGGGGAGTGAGAGCTGTTCACACAATAAGACTAAATCACCCTTTCTGATTTCACCCCCGCCCTTTACATAACAAAGCAAGTATTTACTTTCCCACGTAGGCCTACGCGAACACTCGCAACATTAGAAAAGTTTAAAGGATTTGTTGTACACTTGAGGCAAAATAGAAAAAACTGTTTCGAAAAAAGAAAAAAATGTATAATTCGATCAAGCAGCTGAACCGCTGACGAGAGTTGAACGAATTTTCAAAAAGTTTAAATGTTTTATGATATCAACTATTTGGGAAATCGGTCTACTCACGTAGGCGCTGAATAGCTGTCTGCGTGTACGAAAGATATTAGTAGAATTTGTTTGCTTCGCTCGCAGCGGACAAACTCACTTGCTCCCGGCCTCACCTCAGAAGCTGCCCCACGTGAATTTGAACCGTGCACTTTACGGTATTTTATTCGATATTGGGGAAACCAAACGAGCTATTAGGTCGTAAAAAAATTGCAGAATAATCTCCTATATTTACTTGTTTAGATAAAACCCGAAAAAGTTGCATTCTAGTACGAAAAAGTTTAATTCCTGTCAAAAAACGTGCTTCCGGTTGTCAGATTTTTTTGGTTAACTAACTCGTCCGAGCGACTAAGAAAACCAACGTATGTACCAAATTTTGATCAAATCGGACGTAAAATGCGGCGAATAGAGTGCGGACACATATGTACAAATTTTAATTCGACCCCAAAACGTGTTCTGAGGACCATGGACGGTGCCCACTCGGACCTTAGGTCACACCGTAAAAGTTATTACAATAGCTAATCTTTCCTTTAGTTTTTGAATACAACTATTACTGTTATTACAATTTTCCTTCCAACATTATATTATGGTCCGGCCTTCTTATTTTATCCAAGTGTTCACATTTAGAAACGGCTACGGGAACTGTTGTTGAAAACAATTTGTAAAGTTTTGAAGACATAGCATAAACTACAATACCCTGTCTTATTGACCAGCAAAATAGTCCCAGAAAATTGTTTCACATTAAATTCTTTTGCACAATCTTACGCAAAAAAAGTCCCTTTTAACATACCCGCATGTTGCCAGGCGGAAACAATTACAAATTTTGTTCACCACAGAACAATTGTTTTAGGTTAATCTTAAGGGGAGACGGACGTCCCTATTCCCGCAATGTTAATTTTGCAATATTGATGACCCATTATCTCTGAAAGTACTGAAGATATACGTTTGAAATTTTTACCACCTGTTTTGTACCTAATTTAACGTTAACCCTAACACTTTCAACACTTTAAAGTAATTAACAAAAACGTTATGCTGTTATAATAGTAGGTAAGTTTTACTCCAATTTTATAAAGATATATTTATTTTTTAAATATTTTTTTCATCCAAAATGGTTTAAAGAGGTAGGGTATATGTATTCTTATTATCAATCAAGGTGGTAAAAATTTGGAGTATGTACTTCAAGTAGTTTCTGAGAAAACGGGTCATTTATATGTTAAAATATAGTTTTCGAGAAATCAAGATTAAAGACAAAATATAAAAAACACAAAAAATTTTTTTTTTTTGGTTCGGTACCTCCTATCTTCGTAATGTTAACTTAATGTATATATGAACACATGGTAGTATAAACTATTGGTTTATACTACCAATAATGTTCATTTATATATTTATACTACACATGGTTCATTATCCTGAACTATTATTAAATTTTTAAATTACATAAAATGTCGTTTTCCTGTTTTTTTTTTAGTAAATGTATATACAAAACCCGTGTAAATCCGGAAATTTTGAAATTTTATTGAAATATGTAAAATGCAAGATTTCTGGGCGACCATGTGGATGAACCCAATGTAGCGCGGCCTTGAACAAGTCCCGGCGAGGTGGTTGTTATCGTACAGATGGAACTATTGGACCCGAGCTTGTTCGGGATTGTAAAATGAACTTAGAATAAAATCAAAGATTTTTAGGGAACACCTGGATCCAGGACTATTACGTATTTGGGTTCTATGGCGGGAACACATTACGCTAATCACGGGTTTGTTGTACGTATGAGACTCAGGTCGTAATACTAAACGGTGATGACGTAACAATCAAGTAAAGTCTAGGGAAAATTTCAAATTTCCTCAAAAGCCTGGAAGGGAGGTATTTTTGTAATGAGCAAAATAAGGCCTATAAAAAAGGTGGTATGACAAAAAGTCATAATTTCAATATTTAGCGAATCAGGGTAGAAACACTGACGCTAAAGTCAATTAAAGTTAAAGTTTAATAAAGTTTAATGAGTACATGTTATTAAGAAGGATTAGTTGCTTAGGAAAAGCAAAAGAAAATTCAAATAAAATAATTATTATGAATGGTAGGAGTTTTCACACCTGGCGGTTAAGTCAGTAGGGAAAATTGTATTTTTTAAACTATTAATCTAAAGTAATAAAGAAGGGAGGTAAATTGATTATTGTAAAAACCAGTATTTTAAATAAATTACCGGTATTTAACGTAAATGTAAAACTTGGAAAATCGTATACTTTTAAATGGCAAAAACTTCGTTAAAAAACCTATTATAGAAATCAGACTTCGGCTATTGTCACAACAACAATAGACCTTCAGGAAAATGAAAATGAAAATTTAAAATAATGAAAATGGAAAATTTTTAAAAGAAAATGCATTGGGAAAACGCTAGGGAAGGCCTAGGAAGAGAATGGAGCGTCCTACAACTTTCATTCAAGTCTCTAAAAAACAGGAAAAAAAAATCACAGTTTAAGAAAAGCTATTTCGCGGGAAAATCCCATAAAACCGCGAGGAGTTAGAAAGGAAAGTTGAAAATTCGCGAAGTTGAATAGGAGAGGAAGGGTTAAGAACCACGTAAAGCGCTGAGCCAATCAGAGCGGAGAGGAGCTTTGGCGGCCGGAACAAGGATGTTGCATTCAAATAATTTAAGAAGTTTAAGCCTTAAAACTACGATAAACAAGATAAAAATAAAGGATTTAAATGTATCGCTAAACAAAGGATGATTTTACACACAGGAAGGTGTAAGAAAATCACTTTAATGTGAAAAAGTTAATTTTCGCGAAAAAATCGCGAAAGTGGAGATGGAAGGAGGCTTTATAAACCCTGGACGGGAATTTAAAGGGGGAATTTGGTGATCGACAGTACACGGAGTGTATGTCTCTCTGTTTATGGATTTTTCTATCAGCATCACGCGGAGCGTATGTTACTAAGTATATGGATTTTTAAGAGTTAGTACGGAGTTTGCTATTGTACGGGTGAAGTGATCAGCGGTTTGACAAGGCGATACAGGAAGACTACAGGAATATAAGCAGGAATACAATATACTGCTAAGGCTATATTATCAATGAAGTAGCTAAGAAACTTCAGGGACCTGGACTTCTGGAACGTTTTGGCGGACAACTGGACATGAGTATCTAACGTGGAAGAGTTAGCAGGACGATCCCCGGACACATAAAGGACTACTACAAACCACAGGCAACTATAACTCAACGGAAGAACATCTGACGCAGCTTCACGACAACAATAGAACAGCACGCTGTCATCATTGTACATCGCCAAAAGCGCAGAGAGCAACTTTACCCTACAGGTTCTTCTGCTGCTATAAACAACAATCAGCCCCGTGCTAGACGGCCATCTTAAACAACAAATTTGAGGTCTGTGTCAGCGAATTTACGTTTATTCCCCACAATTTGCCTGATTAAATTCAAATTTAATTTATTACAGATACTGGGTTAGTAGGATTGGAAATTGTTTTTCTTAGTGTGAAATGTTTTTATAATATCTAAAGTCGTATAGCATAAAAATCATTAAAGTAAATTCATAATTTAAATAAATTAAAAATAAGTAATTAATAAAAAGCTTGGAACAAAGCATATTAATTAAAAGCATAATTAAAAGTAATATTAAAATTTGTTCTACCTTATTAGATTAAGCAAGAGTTAAAGAAAATTGCTTTTGTTGCAAATTGTATAAATTGGAAAAGAGATATCCAAAAGTATTATTTTTGAGTTGTGTTTTTTAAGATTAATAAATGGATGATTATTATTTTACAGTATAAAAAAGTTTCTAACGTTCACTTACCTATTGTTGAATATTCCATTGTTATATTTCCTAGTGTTAGAAATATTATCAAGGTGTTACGTTATATAATTATCCAAGGCACAAATAAAATTATTTACAAGGTCAGTTCCACTGTATTCACTTCCTCGAGGAATACAGATAGTAAATTATATTTTTGCTTGTGCTCAAAGCTGAGTTTTATTAAGATTACTGGAAGTGTAATTTGTAGTTTTTTAGTCAAAATATTCAGAGTAATATTAGACAAACAGTTAAATCACCCAGGCCCTTTAAAGAAAAAGGATAGCCTGTACTTCCAGTGGGTGATTTTAACTTATCCTACACCGTACACGTTCGCTGAGGTGTGTCGTATAGGTCGAAAAAGACTGACACCCTACAGGGCGATACAAAAGTGTACAGTTGTAAGATTATCGTTGCAAAGTGAGCTAGATTTCAAAAAACAGAGTCACCTCACCGGCGATATATCTTAAGAGGGGACCGGAGTCAGCCCAACCGCTCACGGCTCTGATCTCCAGTTTAAGAGGGGACCGGAGTCAATTGTAAAACCGCTTTTTAGTTTCCAAAGTGAACACTAGGGTAGCTCTACAAGTTCGTCCG
>JAGFPH010008812.1:20876-52144 GCA_018207615.1 Philaenus spumarius
AATCGGGTTTCCCGTACCCAAAAACATATAAAACGATACCCCACACTTTTCTTAATTTTATTATAATGATGACAACATTTTCTTTCATTTAAATCAAACCGCACCATTGACCGACCAGGTTGATCTCCAGAAACCGGTACCAAAAAGGTTTTAAACCAAATAAACAAAAACTCTAAAAATGCCCTTGTAAATATACCAATGAAATAAAATTGACATTTCATAATTTTTTGATAATAATGACAGTATTTTCTGTCATTTAAAGCAAACACCACTAAATTCGGTCCGGTATATCTTCAGAAATAGCTATCAATACGGTTTTAACCTAAAACCAAAAAAATGTAAAAACTGCCCGTATAAATATTCATGAAATAAAATTGGCATTTCATAATTTTTTAATAGTAATGACAACACTTTCTGTCATGTAAAACAAACAGCATTAAAATCATCAAGGTAGATTTTCAGAAATCTATCAATAGGATTTTAACATAAAAGCCAAAAAACTCAAAAAGTACCCTTTTAAATATGCCCATGAAATGAAATTGACACTTCATAATTTTTTGATAATAATGACAACATTTTCTGTTATCTAAAATAAACAGCACTAAATTCGGCCCGGTAGATCTTCAGAAATAGCTATCAATAGGATTATACATAAAAGCCAAAAAACTAAAAAAGTGCCATTTTTAATGTGCCCATGAAATAAAATTGACATTTCATAATTTTTTGATAATAATGACAACATTTTCTGTCTTTTAAAACAAACAACTCTAAAATCGGCCAGGTAGATCTTCAAAAATAGCTATCAATAGGATTTAAACATAAAAGCAAACACAACTAAAAAAGTGCCATTTTAAATGTGCCCATGAAATAAAATTGACATTTCATATTTTTTTGATAATAATTATATTTTCTGTAAATTAAAACAATCAGCACTAAAATCAGCCAAGTAGATCTTCAGAAATAGCTATCAATAGGATTTAAACATAAAAGCAAAAAGTGCCCTTTTAAATGTGCCCATGAAATAAAATTGACGTTTCATAATTTTTTGATAATAATGACAAAATTTTCTGTAAATTAAAACAAACAGCACTAAAATCAGCCCGGTAGATCTTCAGAAATAGCTATCAATAGGATTTAAACATAAAAGCAAAAAAACTAAAAAAGTGCCCTTTTAAATGTGCCCATGAAATAAAATTGTCATTTAATAATTTTTTGATAATAATGACATTTTCTAATTAAAACAAACAGCACTAAAATCAGCCCGGTAGATCTTCAGAAATAGCTATCAATAGGATTTAAACATAAAAGCCAAAAAAGTAAAAAAGTGCCCTTTTAAATGTGCCCATGAAATAAAATTGACATTTCATAATTTTTTTATAATAATGACAACATTTTCTGTATATTAAAACAATCAGCACTAAAATCAGCCAAGTAGATCTTCAGAAATAGCTATCAATAGGATTTAAACATAAAAGCAAAAAACTCAAAAAGTGCCCTTTTAAATGTGCCCATGAAATAAAATTGACATTTCATAATTTTTTGATAATAATGACAACATTTTTCAAAATATTTCAACATTTTATTATATCTAGTTAAATTTATCTAGTTAAATATGGAAAGAATAGTACAATAAATTAAATGCGATAACAAGATTGTGTAATATGACAGAAATTAAATGTAATTAATTATTATTGAAATGTAGTATTATTGCAGTAGTCTTGTTATTATTTACTTGTAGTCTAATTGTTGTATTATTGTAGTCTTATTATTTTTTAAATTGTAGTCTTATTATTACTTCAATTTTATAATTTTATTCAAATCAATTGCTAGGAAAAACTATTCATGTAGGCAATAAGCATGATGTAGGCTAACCATAAAGAGTGCTTATTTACTTTTTGATTTTTTAAATAATTGAAGAACACTACTTTGGTGTGTTCAATAAAACATAATTATTTTACACAACGATATTTAAGATGATTTACGTCTCATTATAACTTTATGCTATTCAAATTAATTACTAGAAAGTTTTGCGTGAAAGTTATTAAAAACCCAATATTGTATGAAAAAGAACAACTTTTGAATAATTTTTTTTCTTCCATACAAATGATATATTCTTTGATTGCGGGACCAGTTATCATAGTTTGCAGTGATATGAAACATGATAAGGAAACAAATATAATGTATATTACTTCTGATATTAGGTCTGTAATATCCTAAGGGTTTTTGGAATTTTAGTCACCAGAAAAATGACAAATAATATGACTTTGGTCACAGACTATAGAAATTCTATAGTCTGTGCTTTGGTATACACAAACTTTGAAAGCTGTAGCTGTAGGTATTGAAGAAATATTGCTATTACAATATTTGAATTTATATTTGTACAATATACTTTACTGAAGTAAACAAGACTTATTGGTATGGCAAAATGTTTGTTATCTTTAGGCTACACTATTCGTGTTTGAAACAGGCAACATCGGTAAAAATAATCTATTTTTAATTTTTACAGTTTCAAACACTTTGTAACAGTAAATATTATAATCTATTAAGTCATAAGCAAACCATGTTGCAATATAAAAAAACCAAGCTGGACAACTTTTTAAAATCATCAGCAATGAATTGAAAAAATATTGAATTTCTGTTTAAATATAATATTTACAAGTAATGTACCATTAGAGAACTCAAGATTTCAATATTTACTTATGAGTGGTAGGCTACTAATAATGTCAACGCGATTCTTATACTTACGGGTGGACCTACATTCTGTAAGCATTATCGCCCTCTCATCATTTTCTATTAGCCTACGGCTAAATGCCAGACTGTCTAGCTTGTGATTGTTGTGAATGCGTATAACAGTGTTATTCACTTTATTTTTCGGCTGTCCCTCGGACTCTCCCCCTCCCTGTCAGTTGGGAGCAGGTAGCTGTAAACTCATTTTATGCAGGCAGCGCTCCAAGTAGTGATACGGACGAACTTGTAGAGCTACCCTAGTGTTCACTTTGGAAACTAAAATGCGGTTTTACAATTGACTCCGGTCCCCTCTTAAGCGTTGTAGAGATTGGCGTACCCGCAGAAGGGCCGTTGATACTTTGCAAAAGCGTAAGCGTGTACCGTTGTAACATACATAATTACTTTAGTAAAATTATGCAAAACAGTCCCAGCCGGAGACCAGATATCTAGTCATATCCCGTCAGCTTGGAAGCGAGCCAACCACCGTTTGCTTTACTTCCGCCCTCCTACCCTCAAACCACAGATATGATTAGATATCTGGTCTCCCTAGCCTAGATTCGAACTCGGCATCTTGTGATCAGAAAGACGCCTCGTTATCCACTAGACTACGGCTTCATGAAATAAAACTGACAAATTAACAAAACTTCAGTTACTTTACTATCGGTATAAATATTCCGTGTAAAGGAAAAGATAGTTTGTCAGCACCATCTAGGAGCGTTTATAACAAAAATGTACCTTCACCAGCGCCATCTAGGAGTGGTTATAGGAAGTTTGCTTAGTTGTTCTTAAGTTTGAATCTGTATGAATTGCATGTGCGAGACGTTTATAATAATTTTCTTACTAAGTTTGTCTGTATTCGTGAGAGGTTTATAAGTGATAATAGTCTATAAGTGAAAGACTTAATTATTAAGGACTTTCCCATTCCTAATTCAATCACAAATGTATTAAAAAACACAAAACAAAACACTTCAATGTTCAATTCACTAATGTATTCCGAAATTACTATCTAAAAGTTCGGTTTAAATTTTAATTCAAAATATTTTTTCTCAGCTTAATATACTTCAAACCTACAAGTATTATATATCACTGCGTTCAAAAAAGCCCAAATTTTTAGAAAAAAATCAAAAATAAAAATCAGAAAAAAATAATTTATTAATGGTCCGTCTCCCCTTAAACAAAAAAGGTCTCTTGCAATGTTTCCCTAAAATTGATAGTTTTCGAGATAAATTATTTTAAGTCTGACAAACGCAAAAATTACCATTTGCAACGTCCGAAACCGTAACAAAAATAATTCGACCACGCAGCTGAACCGCTGACATGAGTTGAGCGAATTTCCATAATTTATTAACTTTATGTTTTATGGTTTCAACCAACTAATTGGGAAATTGAAAACTGGTCTACTCGCGAAGGGGGTTAACAGTTACTTGTATGTAAGAAAATATATTAGTAGAATTTGTTTACACCTCTGCCTCCAGCCCCGAATCGAGCGCTGCTTCGTTCCGTTCACAACGGGCAAAACTCGCTTTGCGGATTTTATAATAATAACATACAACATGTGTCATATCTTGCTTAGTTTAGAAGTTGTCCGTCTGTATGCGTTATTTTTTCCGGTCAAAAACACGGTTACCGTGTTCGAACGGTAAAACGGTCGAACTCGTCCGAGCGACTTAGAAACCCAATGTGTGGACCAAATTTGAAACAAATTGGACTTAAAATACGGCCGCTAGAGTGCGAACTCATATATCGCCAGGTTACTACTAAAAGTGACCAAGTCAAAAGTTGAAAAAATGATGTTTATGTGACCATCAATATTTTACAGTAAGGAACTTTACCGAGTAGCAACGAGATAGGCAATACGGTAGCAAGTAATTAAAGTGTTGTTTTGTTAGATTTTCTTAAGGCAAGTCATAGCCGAGTAACAGAGTGGCATCTTTCTGATCAGAAGATGGCGGGTTCAAATCTCGGATAGACCAGGTAACGTTTCACGGCGGAAGTAAAGCAAACGGTGGTTGGCTCGCTTCCAAGCTGACGGGCTATGAATGGTTACCTGGTATCCGGCTACATATTTTAAACCACACAAAGTTGTTAGTTATAATAAGTTATGACATGAGATCTTGCTTATTAAGAGATTGGGAGAAATGGCCAACTTACAGTATCTGCCAACGTTACTGACTTGGTCACGAAAAAGTATGATTAATGACTAGGTCACTTTTTGCAATAGCCCGACGATATATATAATTTTTAATTCCCCCCCCCCCCCTACCCCCAAAAAACATGTTCTGGGGACCATGGTCGGTGCTCATTGACCACTCCCAATCTTAGGTCTCGCCATAAGTGTATCTTTCCCATGGAAATTCGCCAAACATGTTGGAGTTCATAGATTGTGTCTCGTGAACACAATAGTAATATTACTAGCTGACCCGGCAATGCTTCGCTATTGCATAATTATTTTGGTGAAATAAATGCGACAAATGATGGTAATTTTGGGTTTCATAAGGATATGAATCGTAGGTTCTAAACCATGCCGTTTATACCACTTCATAGCTGTACACCATTTACATGTCGTCATAGAACCTAGTTCGACTGTTTTGTCTTTGTGATAATCGGTGTTGCAGTTGCAGTGAAACCCTGACATTGATTTTTCAGACCATGGAAGCGCCTTCATGTGACATCTTTTAGAACTGTATTTTTGAATGGCAGTCATTTTGATCTGGGGATTTTGTTGACTGTACTTTTTGGAAGCCTCACGATGCACGGCAGGATTTTTTTATCGTATCTTTTGACAGCCTCGCGATTTACGGCAGGATTTTTTTATCGTATCTTTTGACAGCCTCGCGATTTACGGCAGGATTTTTTGCATTGTATCTTTTGACAGACTCCCTATGTGCACGATTAGCAATAGAAAAACGTTTTGCCGTTTTTCCCCACGTTTCCGGGTGGTTTGAACAATGTAACAATGATCTGACTCAAAAGTATCAGATGACAAACACGGTTCTGTCGTTGGAGACTGAGAGTTTTGGTGATCATTGTCTGAAAGCTGCCCAATTAACCAATATTATCCTCCGCAATATAAGAGGGAACGGGAGTATCAGGAATAGAAGGGTTTAGAGGAATGAGAACATCAAAATGATAAGCCCAACTGATGCACCAGTGCCTTGTGGTCAGTGAGTAGGAAAGTGAAAGTAAGGGAGGGGAAATGTACAGTTACTTGTACCAGGTTTCTTGTTTCAAGGATACATTTTAAGAAATCGTAAAAAATTTCGTAAGACTTATAACCGTACAATATTTTGTTTAATTGGAATATGTATCTCATAAATAGTATATATTGTTTGAGATTTCACCTTGTTTAGACAAATCGTTCATTAGATAGGATGATAAATATACAGATCGGGGCAGAAAAATATATAGATAGGTGTCCCGATCCGGATTTGCATGGATCGATAGAGAAATCAAAGTTAAATGTATATTAACCAAAAATATATTAAATATATATATGTATTTTTATGGAGATTTTTAGTAACTTTGACTCCCAAAACCCCCTTTCGAATTTTTCTTAGTGAGCACCTATGGCCCTAGAGGAAGCTACATACCAAATTTCGTTCCAATCCGTTCAGTAGTTTTTAAGATTTCGTGAGTGAGAGGTATTTGGATGTTATATAATATATAGATTTGTTAACGTCCATTCCATTTTTTAAATAATTAAATTTTGTATATGCTTTTCTACTTTCCAAAACAAAGTTGCTTCCTCCGTTTACAGTACTGTACAAGTATCAAGGAAAAGTTTAGCGTGAAAAAGCGCAATAAATTCCCCGCTAAACCCCTTGAGAATGTGAAGGCCTATAAGGAAGGGTAAGGGAAGGTAAATACTCAGGCTTTGTGATATAAAGGGCTGAGGGGTGAAGTCAGATGGGATCAGGATGATTTCGTCTTATTGTGTGGAATAACACAGTTGCAGTGACGTTTTGGAAATCTATGTAAATTGTGGTTTACACTTTCTAATATTTATTATATGGGTCAAAATAAAGAAAAATGCTTCCTGTAACCATATGTCCAAAAAAGCTTCTTTAACCTGCTATCCGCCATTTTGTTTGTTTTTTATATATAAAATTTACATCTCTATATGTAACGTCTTCAATTTGAAGAATATGCTTCCAATCTAAGCATAATAAGTTATCGTAGTTAATTTAAAAAATGTGAGCTTAATAATTAAAAAAACTTACTTCTTAATTCCCTAAGGAATTTTTTGGAGCTCAACCACCTATTTATTTCTTTGCCTATTTTGACGCTTATAAAAGTCATTTGTTTTAAAATCAATCACTAGGGCTCCGCCCCCTTAAGCATCAAACTTCTCATTTAGATCTTATGGAAGATAACGGACTTTTGAAAATTTCATACCTGAATTGCCCAAAAATCGTACATTTTAACAAAAAAATTCAAGACACCTTTTTTTAGCCCTTTTAATTTCCTATCGGATGGTGTAACTGTCAAAACATTCGAATGAAGGATAATAGTTAAGTTATGACTAATAATTAACCATTGACCATTGTTATGTGCAACCATTGACTATATAAGTATTAATAGACTAACCGAGTTTACGGACGGTCTGTGGCGAAGTCCAGGACTATGAGTAGACGTAGTACAGGACCATCCCGCTAGGAGTCGTAGGAGCAGCACCGGTATTTGGCCAAAGTCAGTTAGCCAAAATAGCAAAAAACGTACTTGTTTTCATTATTAGAGTGAACTAAAGGTTGTTGTTGTCACTGAAGCTGCCTACTTGATGTTGGCTTATTAATCGTTCCTTTACCTTGATCTTTATTGCCTTTATTACTAGGCCTACTACTCATCTTACTAATATAATAATTCTACTGAAACGTTCACCCTTAAACGTTTGGTAACCCTATTGATAGCTATTTCTCAAGATCTACCGGGCCGATTTTAGCGCTGTTTGTTTTAAATGACAGACAATGTTGTCATTATTATCAAAAAATTATGAAATGTCAATATTATTTTATGGTTTTATTAAAAATGGCACTTTTTGAGTTTTTTGTTTGTTTTATGTTAAAATCCTATAGATAGCTATTGCTGAAGATGTACCGGGCCGATTTTAGTGCTGTTTATTTTAAATTGCAGAAAATGTTGTCATTACTATCAAAAAATTATGAAATGTCAATATTATTTTATGCTTTATTAAAAATGGCACTTTTTGAGTTTTTTGTTTGTTTTATGTTAAAATCCTATATATAGCTATTTCTGAAGATGTACCGGGCCGGAACATTCTTATGGAAATTTTTAGTATTTTTCCCTCCCAAACATCCCCCAGCCATCTCCTCTTTTCAGATCTCTGCAGCTCAACTCATTCATTCTTATTTCAATATTTTCATTGTGTGTGTTCCACGTTTTGTGATAATATGTAAGAGAACTAATAAAATCTAAGAAAACCATTAAATTCAATAAAATATACTCATAATTTCTAGTTGAAAATGGTGTCAAAAGTTTATTCTTGGCAAGGTATTGAATAATTACAAGACAACTGTATATCATATTATGAACAAACAAATAGATAATAAAGAGATGCATAAATGGTACAGTTTTCATTCAAATTAAATATACAAAATTTCAAGAAATAAGTTCTTAAAGTTAAAAATTATGAAATCAAATAGAACCAAAAATACATGATTTATGAAGTTTAATGGAAAAATATCAAAAATAATGTGTAGAATGTATATATATATATGTGTAAAACCGAATCCAGTTTTGTAGGTTTTAGACGTAGCGTTTAGAAGAATAAGACCTCTACTTTAAATATATTCAATTAAGTGTAGACAACAACGCCATTTCTTTTTAGGTTGCAAAAGAACCTATTGCTCAAAAATTAAATCAGAAGTCGGCTTTGTGTAAAGAGTTGTTTTCTAATTACACAAAGTAACAATGGGTCAACATTAACATTAATTTCTATAATAAAATATGATTGATATGCCTATAGTTACAATATTCTTTTAGTATTCCCGTTAACATTGTTTTATTGTAATTGTATGTAATTAATTTAATCATTGTATTATCTTTCAATAATAATAACGTGAGTGGACATTATAAGGAACAGGGCTGGTGATAAACAAATATTAGTCAAGAGAAAAGTGCCAGCCGTTGAGAAAAAAACGAAAAACCTATGCAGGAAGCTGCTCGGCTTAGTTTGCCACATTACGGTAAAGTGACAAAGTGGTAGTGCGAGGGGGAAGGGAAAGTTGTGTGCCCTCCCTCGAAACTATCTCCTTATCTCTCGCACAAGTACTCAAAATAGGTCTCCGTCTAATAATCCATCTATAGTTCATGATTTCACCACGGAGCGCTGGCCTACTGCTACGCCTAAGACTTGCATCAGTTTCCTGCCGATAGGTGCCCTTGCTGTGCCGTCGTTTTTCCGGCTTCATTTACTACTATAGGCTTAGGAAGTCTACTAATGCTTATATAGTCAATGATATCACCCAACTTTCTGATATCGACAGGATGCTACACAGTGATTAACATGTTATTTTATCTGAAATGGGTTAAAATAAGGAGAAAGTTATGTAATTTAATAACAATAACTTAAATAAATATAGCTTATTCAATTATTTACCTATATTTTGTACTTCAAATTATATAAACCCTATAAATATCAAAATATAGGATACTTTACTAGCTTAACACTTATGATATGTTAAGGGCATAATTAAAAATTCATAAATCGTAAATTTGAAAGTTTTTTTTATTGGACGTTGGAGTACCTACTACATTGTCATTATTTCCAAATTTAGGATTGGGAAGGGGTTATACGCCAATATTCTATTATAGGGTTTATATAATTTTAAGTACAAAATATAGTAGGTAAATAATTGAATAAACTATATTTATTTAAATTATTGTTGTTAAATTACATAACTTTCTCCTTATTTTAACCCATTTCAGATAAAATAACACGTGAATCATTTGCTGTCGTTATCAGAAACTTGGGTGCTGAGAGTTAGGGGCTGAGAGTTGGGTGATGTCTTCTTCTCAGTTCCTTAATTAACACACTTCAGTAGTTAGTTGTAATTGCTGTAGATATTATTTTGTAAGCTTACTGCAAAATTAAATAACGCTTGATATAAGTATATCGATAACATTTACCTAGAGTTATTTATTATTGCAGTTATACTTCTTTGCGGCCGTTGTAATCGGGATGGGGTGTCGGTCGAGAAATCGCGTCACGCGTTAGGAGTAAAATCCGGAAAGTGCCTTTTTATACCTTTTCTCTACAAGAAATACCTCAAGAGTCTCGGTGGGTGAGTGGTTAACGCACTCTACTTCCACGCTAGAATCCCTGGTTCGATCCCCGGATGGGAATTTTTTTTCAAAAATTATAGGAAAGTATACGAATATACGAATGGCCAAAGAAGTATACAGGGGTTTTGGGGGTCGCAGATTCCGAATCTGCCCTTGAAAAATATGTTCGATCACCCTGGGGGCAGGGGCGGGGGAACTTCAGCAAAAAGTAACAAAGTGAAGTTTTCTCATTGCAGTAGAATCAATCAGAGGGCCTTCAAATGTTTTACCAAAGAGCCCTCCTCCCCCCCTAACCAAATGGGGGGTCCCAGGGTGATCGGACATATTTTTGAAGGGCAGATTCGTAATTACCGACCCCAATAACCCCCCGAGTGTACATTTTCGAGTGATTTACTGAGCCCTTTGATTTTTTGCCGAAGTGCCATTACATTAAGTACATCAATTTTAACATGTCGCCTGAATCAAGATGTACTTGAAGGATTCTTTTCTAGAATTCGAGCTGCCGGTTTTGGTTATGGGAATCCAATGCCTATCGAATTTAAAAATAGATTTAAAAAAATGTTGTTATGAGCTCAACTTCCCCTGCCTAGTACATCGAATGTAAACGAGACCGAACACCAACCAATGAAAAATCCTTATCTAACCAGTTAAGTTTTTAAAGGTATAAAACCAAATGTTACACACACTGAGAGTACTACTGTTGAGTATGAATATGATGAGAGAGAATTTAACTCAATTGAAGGCAGTGGCGGCTCGTGCTATAGGTTCACTGGTTCAGCTCTCCTACGTCGTTTTCAGCATCTTGGTTCAATTCAAAGAACGAACCTCCTGGCCTAGGCGAGGGGGTACAGGGGAACGGTGGGGGAATAGCAGTTTCAACGTTGTTTTCCGCTGCAATCTAAATGCAGCGACTCCCGACTCCTTCCGAAGATATCCGAAGCTGCAGTTCACAACAGTGTTTTGTAAAAAAAACCTTACGCCTATTTTTTCCTTTACGTAGTTGGTGTTTGTTTACTTCTTTGATTTATAGGTTATGTCAGTTGTGCATTCTATGAAGTTCATGGATTAAGTCTGTGTTAGTGTGGACATATTATTAAATAATATAATTGTAGTTCAGTGTTGTTATTAGCGTTGTGTTAAGGTAAAGTTTTTAGAATGAACAGCGTTACACCTTTGCTAAGGGTAACTTTTCTTCTTTACCTCTTGGAGAAAAGTGTGCTATTAAAGTACACT
Source organism: Philaenus spumarius (assembly GCA_018207615.1). Lineage (NCBI taxonomy): Eukaryota > Metazoa > Arthropoda > Insecta > Hemiptera > Aphrophoridae > Philaenus > Philaenus spumarius. The sequence goes on from JAGFPH010008812.1 coordinate 32,139, forward strand.
GGTATTTGTGTCACTTCATTATTTATGAGTCACTTTATCAACTAAAAACTTAAATAAACTAATTAATAAAGTATCGGCTTCTATGTAAGACAATATTGTTCTCAATTTTCCATTTATAATTAATATCTATAATTCCAATCTATCATGCAAACTGTAACCCGATTTTATCTCATTGCACGATTTTCAGAGATGTCTTAAAACAACCAAATTTAAGTAAAAACAGGCCTAAAAGTAGAAATTCTTATGTTTAGTACTAAAAACAAATTTGCAGGACCCCCTCCCCGGTAGATTTGAACCCCCAAGGTAATAATTCACCATCCGCCACTGATTGAAGGACCCGAAAATTTGAGTTATCGACGCATACAAGCGTTGAGGTATATTGCGGGATATTTAGCCTTTAAAAACAAAGAAGACAAACTGTATTCTGAAGAGGATGTTGTGGACAACGGATGGATTGAGACATTAAGTAGAGGAGGATTGACTATTCCAAGGAAAGATTTGGTAGAAATGGTGTCAACGGGGAAGAAGATATTTGAACAAATCCACGGTGAAGGACATGGATGAATAAAAAAAAAGAAGCTGGAATTGTGTACTACTTTTATGACATATTGAAAGAATAATTCCCTCATATCTCAGTAAAACTTATTAGAAGACTAGCTGACACGTACGGCGTTGCCCGTGGTGGTTAGTATTTTCAGTCTTTTTAACGTAATTGTAATCTTTTGAAGTGTTCAGTTAGAGAGTGGTATTTGGCTTTTATATATATAGATCTTAAATAATAAAAGCACTATTGACATAATAATAAAAGATCTGAAGTTATGATTTTAGTAACTTTGATCCCCCCAAACCCCTCCTAAAATTTCGAAATTTTTCGTACCCTTTCTTAGAGAGCGCCTAATAGCCCAGTCAATAAAGGGCCAAATATGGTGAATGTCGGAACTTTCTCTGGTAAAGCTGAATTTTCTCCCAGTAGTAGATCACTATTAGAAAGACAATTTCTCAAAAGTCCCCGAAAATTCCAATGGAGCTTCCCCCCCTACCCCCCCTTTAAGTTTAAAAATGTAGACTTTTACTCATACAACTTGTATCTCATACAACTTTTTAACCAAACGTTTGTTAAGGTTATTTTATTTACAGTTTTATTCCCTGATAAATATTCTACAACTTTTATTATATGATAGTTTATGATAAGTGCATACGTTTTTCCGTAAATTAACGAAATGTTGTAAAAAAATATTTTTTTAAGCCACCTATCTAAGTTTTTGCAAAACCATATTTTTATTTGTCACCAAATGAAAAAATTCTTCGGATAAAAGTTGTAGCACATATCTTCCTGAGTACATTGGTATATAAACATATATAGTTATGTGTATTACTCAACTAGTAACATAGAAAGCAGTAGCAAGGAGCGCGTGAGCGCCCGGGAGTCGGTGCGGCGGTCGTAGGCGAAAGGCGCGTTATCTTACGTATGCGTATTCAATTAGAGTTTAATATTGTAATTACAACATTTATTTTTAACACTTATAATCAGGCTAGCCTATAGTGTGTCCACCTTTATTTTGTAATTTAGTAATTAGTTGGATCTTCGAGAATTTCAGCTTCATTGCGTTGAAGGAGCTACTTAGAAATCAAGATTTGTAAGGGATTCTTTAATCTCGGGAAACTGATCTTTCATGACGTTTATAAGAACGCAAGTAGTAAGATTATATGCACGTACACATCTTGCATATGCATGTCCGTTCAGTATGTGAGTGACAGTATTTTGGCCGTAAACTGTTGCCCATAATTCTTCCAAGCCACTCCCCTCCATTATTTTACCAACCGAACCCATAAACGACATCAACAGGTGAAACCCGCCTAATCTTAAAATGATTTTTGAAACCTTTGATTCAGGATTTGCTGATGCCGCTATTTCAAAAGCCTTTAAGTACAAGGGTTGATCAAATGTAATTATACAATTGCGATTTTGTTTCTTACATTCCTCTGCCGCGAAGCTAATAGCTGAATATATCGTGGAGGGATTACTTGGGTCCATGTTTACAAATGGAACTCCTAGTATGTAGGTAGCTTCGCAGTCTGTTTGTGTTCTCATTGCCGAGGTCATGTAACCGTTCCATCCCGGCTGTATGCTTGAAGTCGCTAGCCACATCACATTGATTGGAAACATTGCGTTCATTGTTTTGCATTCGATTCCTATTTCCTTTTTCAAATCATCGATATCTTCGATTATTATTTTTGAGAAACCACTCCGGTTTTTGTTTTTTGCATAGGTAAGAATACGAACGGTTTCAGGAACAAATGCTCCTGACGCGATTCTTTCTACCTCCATTTGTGTCTCGACACTCGTACTTGGTGTAATACACTTTATTCCCCCCATTGCGTGGAAGGTGTTTAACCCGTCCAACGTACGTACATTGACATCTGCATTGTCATAAACATATTGTATGAATGATTCATCACTTATTTTTGGCGAACCTGCTTTTATAAGTGAATTCATATATAGATTAACTTCATTGTATGAAACACAGACACCCATTGATGCAAGGACATCAATGAGCTGTTTAGAACCATAAAGTCTATGTAGTGTTAGTCCTATTCCGGTTTGGACAGGGGACAAAAACGACCTAGGTCTTACAGCAGAAATTATAGCATGATTTATAACTGTACACTTTCGCTCTGTTTTACGCCCATCACCTGTCTTCTTCTTCGTACCCTACACTTGAAAGTTTTCTGGAACTAGAGTATCACCTCCAGCTCTGATCTCATCTAAAGTTGGATATTTTGATTGTTATATGCCATTTTTTGAATGTCTTCTCTTATGATATCTGCGGCAGCCCGCACTATTCGCAAACGTTCTGACTTATGATCCGAGTCTCTTTCTTTATACCATTGGTCAACAAGTTTGTGTGCATAATCGGATAAACATAATACATTTTTTCTCCCACTTACATTTGAAATAAATAAACGGTCCTTGAAATGTTCTTTTAGCAGATTTTTAAGGTGACGATCTGAATATGTTTCCTGTAAACAAGAAATCTGTTTTAGAAGGTCTTGCAGTTCCTTTAACGTAAACTGGCATTCGTCACTTTCCTCTATATGTTTGCACAATTTGTAAAATGAATCTTTTAACTGTGTCTGATGACTACTGGCTAACGTGTGAGTTGGTTTGGATGTACAAAAATCCCTGTAGCAATATTTATGATATCTTGCTTCAGGTGCCACAAGATCACTGACGCTGAGAAGTCTGGTCTTTACCCTTTCTCCCCACTGATCTTTCCGTTCATCACACTTTCTTAGAATGTTTTCTCTTATTTCTATCGTTGTTACCAGATGTATTGGCTTTCTACGTTGTAAAGGGGATTTTGTATCGATCTTAGCATTTTTTCCACAAAGAAAACAATCACTTTTAAAATCAAATCGCTCTTCGGTATTTCTTAAAACAGATGGTGGCAATGATGAGGTTGAAGGTAAATTTATATTAAGGATCTCCGATTTCCTGATAGTTGCTACAACTGTTGTCGGCCGTGTATAGTTTAGTCTACACTTTTTGTGGACGGTTATCTTTTGTTGACCTTTTAACTTTTCACTTAATCCATCATTGAGTATTAAACTGGTTTCAATAATAGTTTTTAGCCCCTTCTCAACCACTACAGTATTCGTTTCTAATTGTTCCCCACAAAAAACACAAGAATATTTTAACGTGTCCATTGTTACAAAGTTATCAAACTAATTACAATTTAAAACTATCTAAGAATAATAAATTAAAACTCATTGTGAAATCTCCTTAGAACATAACGATACAATTTTCGATTTAACTAAAATAACCATTGTCTTTCAGGATTTAGAAATTATTTGTCTAGTTACTTACTCTACATTGCTAGCTCTTGAAAACACAGTAGAGAGTCCCAATTTATTAAAACGTCGCACAGTACATTGTAACCACTGTCTTACTTATTTACATTGTCACACACAAAACACTCAAATACAAAAGATAAAATAGAAATTCACCGGACTCACCACCAAACTGAACTGACACTTTGTTTATGTATACTATAGTAAAGACCACGAAAGAATACCGTTGAGGGATGGGCTTGTGTGCACCGAGATCTTGAACGCTCCAATCGCCTTAGTGCGACGTTCTTCCCACGCTTCTAACTGAACGCGGCTGACTCAACTAATTTATAATTCTTTAGACTGTGCGATCAAGCCTCGAGCGGTAAATACCAGGAGTGTTCGAGGCTAGTAAATATGGCAACGCGGCACGCCCTTCCTACTTTTTTCTATGTTACTAGTAGAGTAATACACATAATTGTACATGTTTACATATCAATGTACTCAGGAATATATGTGCTACAACTTTTATCCGAAGCATTTTTTCATTGATAAAATTCAAATACTAATTAAATAATGACACAATCAGAAAAACAACTTTTACTGAACATATCACTCTAATGTTATTTTGATTATACACAACTAATTACTAAATTACAAAATAAAGTTGGGCACACTATAGGCTAGCACGATTATAAGTGTTAAGAATAAATGTTATAATTACAATAATAAACTCTAATTAAATAGGCGTAGGCCTACGTGAGATAACGCGCCTTTCGCCTACGACTGCCGCGCCGACTCCCGGGCGCTAATGCGCTCCTTGCTACTGCTTTCTATGTTACTAGTTGAGTAATACACATAACTATATATGTTTATATACCAATGTACTCAGGAAGATATGTGCTACAACTTTTATCCGAAGCATTTTTTCATTTGGTGACAAATAAAAATATGGTTTTGCAAAAACTTAGATAGGTGGCTAAAAAAATATTTTTTTAACAACATTTCGTTAATTTACGGAATAACTTATGCACTTATCATAAACTATCATATAATAAAAGTTGTAGAATATTTATTAGGGAATAAAACTGTAAATAAAATAACCTTAACACACGTTTGGTTAAAAAGTTGTATGAGATACAAGTTGTATGAGTAAAAGTCTACATTTTTAAACTAAAAGGGGGGTAGGGGGGGAAGCTCCATTGGAATTTTTGGGGACTTTTTGGAAAATGATCCTCTCATCAAGGTCTATCACCCTTGAAAAAATCAGCTTTACCAAAAAGAGTTCCGACACAAAACCTTTATTGACTGGGCTATAAGGCCCTAGAGGAAGCTACATACCAAATTTCATTCCAATCCGTTCGGGCGTAATTTGAGGATGATCAAAAACGCATTGAAAACGCAAGGAAAAATGCAAAAACGCCTATTTCTGGCGTAATTTTGGGAGAATCTCAAACATTTTTTAACAGACTACTTTTAGGCCTTAAACGAACCTAAGTACCAAATTTCAACATTTTCTGCCAATTAGTTCTCGAAAAAGCTGAGAAAACGCAAAAATCGCTAGAAAAACGCGAATATTGGGCGTATTTTTGGGATGTTTTCAAAATCCGTTTTTAGTGCGCGTCTAAAGGTCCAACTGAACATGCATGCCAAATTTGAACTCATTTGGTTCAGTAGATTTTTAGTTCTGCTGATGAATGAATGAGTGCCATTTCGCTTTTATATAGATAGATTTGCAAGAACAAGAGTTTTTATTAGAATCAAATTTCTAAATCAAGCAAACATGGGATTTAGTAAAGGAAACCGGAATACAAAAAAGAAAAAATGTTCGTTTAATAACATGGTGTGAAAGTATACCAACAGACTTTAACAATGAAGAGTATTTGTAATGATATAAAACATGCTTGAAAATAAAACTCCACAATTCGTATTTATTTTATATCACTTTGTATATTACATATCATATCATTAAAGTCATATAATTAAACAAACGAATATGATTGTTTTTATTTTCCTTTGTGTCTAACTTTGCCTTGCATTAGTAAAATTATTCATAACATTTAAGTACAGATCCACTGCAACTGAAGAGTTCGTTTTGTTATGTTAGTGCTTAACTGTTAACTGATTGTTTAACATGTTTTATAAATATTTGTCTACAACAACCATGGTCGAGTTTCAACGTGGTTCATTCAATCATAGAACCAGTATCTATTCTATACTCAATGGTTTACCCAACGGTCTTAAAAGATGCTTCTAGAGACGCGTGGTATACAGTAATGCTAAGCAGCCGAGTAGACGCATCGACGTCACAGCAGCTATGGCTGGGCGGCAACAGCGAGGAACGGGCCCACCTGGTATTCTATACATCTTGGGGAAGACCAACGTGATGTTTGTAAAATGCTAATTATTAATTAAACACTTACCTTCACTGAAAATCGCTAAATTAAACAAAAGGAGTCTGTGTTGTTACCACATTCGATTCAATCAAATCAAAGGATACAATGATAGTGAGATAAATAATAATAACAATAAGCAACAGCAACAATCAAACAATAATGACCAATAACTGCGTTAGCGCGACATGACATGACCGTGAAAATGACAGCTGACTTTAGGAATTTACAACCCTGCCAGCTTGATACGTATCAAGAAAGTTTAACCTTAATTAACACCCTACATATTTCAATAGGGATTCGTTTCTGTGAGTAATCTGAAACACGGGTGAAATCTTTCGCTAGCTGTAACTCTCTAACGAAGCATTTCCAGACCTATGAATAAAGTAACTTTTTCCGTTATTTTTGCTAGTGGAATCAGCTCAGAAAGTGCTCGGAACATTATGCAAATAACTTACTATTTTAAGTAAAAATTATTATATTTGCCTTCGTATTTCCGTCGTGTGACTTCTTTTTATATTATTGCAACGCGTTTCGGAATCTATGTTCCATCGTCTGGCTTACTATTTTAGCTCAAAATAACTTAAAAATATTTTGTTTCTAGAGTAATTCTGGGTATTGTTAACAACTACCAAGAAATACATTTTTCCTATTTTTTTTGTCAATATCTCTGTTGTCCTTTGAGCTACAGAAAAATTAAAAAACCATTGAGTTTGTCATTAAAAAAGTAAACTTTTTGTCTTTTATAATTTTTTTGTAAAGTTAGCGGTTTTTGAGATAGTTGACTTTAAAAATTATAAACGGCCGCCATTTTGAAAATATTTAAAATATTGTTCTAATTTTTCGTACCGTGATAAAAGGTTACGCAACAAATAGGTGTACAAAGTTTGAGCTCAATATCTTTTCTACTTCTAAAAATATTAAGTATTTTGTAAAAAACACATACAGACAGACAGACCGAAAACGGAATGAGATAGGACACATGTTATGATACATTTTTTGTTTCTTTTGACATGGTGAATAACGTGACAAAGTTTGTTCATATGGTCACAGGACACCCTGTATATTATAATATGAAACAATTTTAGAAAAACTGAAAATTAATTAATTTTTGTGCTTTAATTTGGACTACATTACTTTAAATGGACGGGTTTTGTTACTTTTCATTTTACAGTATATTTAAACGGTAAAACTAGTGAAAAGATTGAACACTTTTTCGAGACTTTGGCTCGTCCGGACAGAACACACGAATTGAAACTACGACTTTTTAACCCTCAAAATTAGTTTTCCCGTACCCAAAAACATATGAAACGATACATAGGCGTAACGAATGGGGGAGGGGGGATTTCTGGGTTATAACCCCCCCCCCCCCATTGTAAAATATATTTCGTACTTTGTTTACATTAAAATACGCTCTTAAGAGTAACTTGTTTTCGACACCTATGCAAATGTCAAGTTACAATAAATTATCAATATATTGCTGACATTATCTGTGGCCTAATTGGGCACTGGCACTTTATTTTATTTACAATGCAGTATAGTGTATGGCCTGGAACACACACGGAGTTTTCGTCCGCCACGGTATATTTGCCGTCGCCATCATATCAACAGAGGCACGAAGGAGAGTATTTTTTCTCTCTCTCTTTAGCCTTATTGGGCTGGGCACCGATTCATATCATGCGGCCCATTTCTTCCTTGGGATTAAAATCTTCAAATTGAAATTAAATTATTTCCTTTCGTCCACAATACACAAGACCACTATAAGCATAAAAAGTCCACTTGAACAAAATTTGTCACTGAGTGAGTTCCGACTTCGTTGTACGAAGTTTGTAACGGAACTGAAGGAGAGTATTAGAGCATATACATAGGTCGGAAAAATAAACGATCGGTTTACTTACCGCTGACGGTAGCTGTGCAGCCGCTCGCTGCCACTACAATCGACGGATTTTCCACCGTCTCCCCCGAAACAGTGGCGAACGTGACCAAATGCACGCCATTTCTCCTTATTTTAGTATTTTTTTCGTAGAATACTATCCTTCGGCCGCGGGTTGTGTTCGTCAAATTACGAAACCGACATTCTTAAATAATTGAAAAGTGCTTCTTCTAGTTCCTCAAATCAGGAAACACAGTGTAGAATGCTCCAAAATCTTCTTTTATTTATTGATTGTATGAACCCAAATAAGTACATTTTTTCTTCCTTTTCAATCGGCGACGGAATAACAATAAAGCGAGAACAATAAAACATTAAACGAAATAATATATTACATAACACACTTTGTGATTGATGAACTAGACACTTCAGTTTAAAGAATCCCAATGAGGCTTTTCGACGACGTCGGAAATTTTACCGCCCTGTGTGCACACTTTAAATGTTATGAGCGGCGACGGTAACTAACCCGCAGCCAAAAAAAAAAAAAACGCCGTTTGTACCAAGCCTATGGGGTTAGTCAGCACACAGAAAGATTTAGCGGGGGATGAGTCATGGTTGCTATTCTAAATTAGGAAAGAATCACAATTAGAAGTGGAAAATTTCACATACCTATATCATTTTAAAGTATTTTTGGGAAGCCTAAAACGTGTTATTTGGAATCTTAATTTTTAAAAAAATTCCATACCCCAATCGGACATACTGGTTACGCCCATGAAACGACACACACAGAATTTTCAAAATGTTGACACAATATTTTCAAAATGTTGACACAATATTTTCAAAATTTTGAACAAAAACGTGACCCCGAAGCCCTACGACTTTTAAATTCTCAAAATCAGTTTTCCCGTACCCAAAAACATATAAAACGATACCCCACACTGCGTTTTCACAATTTTTACCCAATTTCAAAATGTTTACCCAAAAACGTGACCAAAACGTGCTACGACTCACGCTAGAAAGCTCAAAAGCTTTTCAACTCTCCGCAATAAAATTAAGAAGATTTTGGTACCATCAGAAGTTTTCTACAACGTCTGTGGAGTGCTTATATCGTTTATTCATTTTTAAAAGACATTTCACATAACAATTCAAAATATGCTACACACCTAATTGACAATGATCCGTGTGTATGACAATATGTATGACAATTTGACAGTGAATTTAATCTCTTTGCATTTATGTAAAAAAAGGTCGCCTAATGAATGCATTGGAAGAATTTGAAATTTACCAAGCTAATTTGCACCAGAGTAGCTCAGTCCTCAATGAACAATTATATTTTAAATCGAATAGCCTCTATAACACCGCAATTGCTACCTGTAGTCTTACAAATAGTATTGATGATGGAGATAACGGATGTAATCTCTCAGTCGACCAGTGACCGGTGCAACGTCAACATGGCCTAAAGCCAACTGTTTTAAAATTTTTTAAACTTTGTTTTTGTTTTTAATTATATGTGCAATAATTCGTGTTTGGTTGGTCTGTATGTGTGTGTATGTTTGTGTTTGTGTTAAATTATTACGTGCTCACATGTGAGTAAAATTGTATATAAATTTTATAAAACCTGAAGACGGGAACATGTTCTTGAAACGCGCGTAGTATTACACTACACAAAATAAGTTGCAAGACGGGAACAAGGTATATAATATATATATATATATATATTAATATTATAAATATACATTATTTAGTTGCTTATATCGTGTATACAGAAAAACAGACACACACAAAATTACCGCATGAGTTCAATACTTCGGCATTATAATTCGAGCCAAATGGTATTATAAAAGTAGGGTTTAGTCCTAATTCGAATTAAAATAAACATTGTATTGGAGCTATGAGCCAGTAACCACTGCAAAGGCAGAGAGGAGTTTGAAGACGTACCTGAGGATCACTATGGGGGATTCCCGACTCAACGGCCTGGCCTTAGCCAATATCTTAAAAGAGAGAGAAATGTATGTTGAAAATGTTATAAATGTGTTATATAAAAAAAATCTAGACGTATGGTAATTGAAAATTGTGAGTATGGTTGAAGATTTAAAAACATTAAATAAGGAACATACTTTAATGTTTGTGATTTTTTTTATAACTAAAAAACATTACTGTATTAACAGTAACATGTGTAACTGAGGTTTTTAAATTTATTTATGTGTTAAATATAAAGTGCAATGAACCGCATTTATTTCTAAGCACAAAGATATAGGCCTAAATCAGTAGAATTTATACTTGAAAGTGCTTTTGTGTGGTTTGCTGCTTAACTTCTTGGGGTACTGTTACGTTCAGGCACAAACGAAGATGAAACATTAGTGTAATTACATTATTATGATTCAGGCCTTTTTTGAAAATATTAGTTGTAGTTAAATTTAGTCTATACAGTATCTGCAATAACAGCCGTTATTAAAACATGATTAAATAGTACATTTCCTCACTAGGACCGAAAGTGACGCTTTTTGATACGAGCTCAAGTTTAACGTCCGAGGCGAAGCCGAAGTCGGAAAATGAGCGAGTATCGAAAAGCCACTTTTGGCCGTGTGAAGAACGATACGTTTAATCACACTGTGATTAATAGTATTAATAATAAATTTCATATACTTTTTTTTCAAAATAACCTATCGTTTGTCAATAACATTCCTGAAGTACAATGACAACATAGTTTAAGTTTACAGCACAAACTAAATTATTGAGACCAGCTGATTTTAATATCAATAGCGATACAAATAAAAACCTTCCTTAATTCTAAGAATTTATAGACATTGATTTTTAAGGAAAATGATATATTGTCTTTGGTGTTTTATTCCATCATTAATATTAATAGACACAATACACTACTACCCCAAACAGCTACATGAATTAATGTACTGATGTACTTTTTTAAATATTAAGTTAAAAGTTTATTTATCTAATACTTGTATCAATATGTAGTTTTATTGTTACTCACGATGTTTCTTTGTTAAAATAGTTATTATTTCAAATCATAATTATTATTGATAGCGCTACTGGCGTTATAATGTATAACTAATTTAGAGATCAGCAAAAATCTCCAGCTGATTTTGCCGATTTAGACCGATAAAACGCTATTTTCAATACTCACAGCTGATATTGAAAGTGACAATTTTCGATACAGTGTGATGATAAGGGGTTTTTCCTAATAACTTTGTTATGATTTTGGTAGTCTTAAACTGCATTGAAATGACTAGTGGGGGTGATATAGCTGAAAATTATACCAAAATATTTCACATCTGGCAACCAATACGCCCCTTTGGATTTAGATAGTACATAGGTAGACGAATCTAAAAAGCCCGGGACACAAATTTTCCTGGCCCTCTAGTGGTGTTGATGACGTAATCAATATGGCCGCCAAAGTTGAGTGACGCGCTTCTACATTTCCCTAAATAACTCGGGTTTGTATTTTGATATTAACCAATATTATTAGTGATTATTAATCAGGATAAATTGCGCTTCCCAATGGGTTATGTTACATCATTGTTTAGTTTCAAAATATCAGAAATCTTTGTAACTTTATTAAAATTTTTGTTTTTGATTTTTTCGAAACGTTTTGCTTAATAACTTGGAATCCGTTACATGTAGCTGAAAACGTGTAGTATACTTTTTTGTTCTTCAGAAAAGTACCTTTCAAACAGTATATGTGACTTCTATTTTATCATATACATTTGCTGAAAATTTGTCAAAACAATGTAGCGTTGCACAGCGAGTCGTTATGTCAACAATGTAATTTATATTTGATCCGAAAAGTAATAGAGCGGCTTTATAATTATTTAAGTAACAAATGTAATTATTGTAATTTTTTATGTATAGGCCTATGTAAATAAATTTTAGCTTTTTTAGGGGTATTTGTTTAAATCGTAGAAATAATAAATACTCCCAAACTTAAAAACGCAATAATAAATCAAATAGATTGTAGATAAGATTCCATTCAATAACACTATGTCCTCATTTCCAATATTGGATCACAGTCATCAAACTGGAGTCCCTTCTAGTGCAACTTGTATTGAGTATTCGTACATCTAACTTTACAATGTACGTCGATACTTTGGCTCAGTTAAGTCCGTGAACATTTTCGTTGGATGCAGTCCACTATTCTCGTTGGTTGCCAGTATTTGTATGCACTCTACAGGGCCTTCCAGAAAAACATCCAGATATACATGCTGAATTTCTTCGAGGCCACTTCACAATCAGCAAAACTGCTACACAGTTTTCTGCAATATCTGACGATCAGCTTCGTGAACACAATAACAAAGTTATAAAGGGTGAAGGTGGTGCTATTGGAATCCTTGATGGTGAAAAGGTGCTGCTCAAGTGGATGGTAGCAGACCCTATTATCAGTTCTTTAATTGAGGAATTTGAAGAAAAATCAAATTTAAATGATGAAAAACTTGGGCGCAAAACATCACATCATGAAGATAAGAATGCATTTGAGAAAAGGTTCTTGACCCATGCCAAACAAATTATTAACATAAATACCTTACTTCCTTGTACTGCTCGCAGTCCTGTTTTGATCACACTTTATTCGGTGACGTACGTTTCGCCTATTTTTTCAGGCATTTTCAAACCGTTTATAAAAATGGGTAATTAACAATCACTATGTCGTAGCGGAGCTACTCTTATATTCAATAATAAAATTCTTCGTGAGATTCCCCGGCATCGTATATACAGTCCAGCGGAAAAACATAAATCTAATCACCAAGTAACTTCTTGGCCTTCAAAAGGGCCAACTCTCTATGCGAAACCAACTTCATGCGAAAATACGAACAAAAATCTTCACTTAACTTTTGGACCCCAAAAAGGCCAACATCAGTCAGGGTCTTGCGATTTTCTCGTAACTGCCTTTTACGGGAAAATTCGCCTTAAATTCCTCAGAGCTTCACTCTAATACGTCCCCGGACGGTATAACATCTATCTGGCAAACGTAGGCACGTTTCGCCGCCAAGGACACGACGACATCGGCCGGCAATCCTCCATAATCTGGGTTTACTTTCCTCGGGAGTTGAGACCTCGTCTTCCGAGAAAGTCACTAGTATTATTTCCCCACAACATTCTCAAGGATCGCTCCGACCACGCACTGCAGTCGTCTGGGAAACATAGACACGTTCTCCCGCCAAGGACACTGCGACATCACTGCGAACGGCTCCTTCACTTCTACCGTATAACTTCTCCCCGCCGACGAGACCTCGTCTTACAGGAAAGTTGTTCGGTAATCTCCCGCGAAACATCTGACGTAATAACTCAAAAATCTACAGTAAATTCAGTTCCCCGGTCACGTTATATATTTATTGGCAAACGTAGAAACGTTTTCTGAACAAAAACTAAATATATCATCGCACAAACGGCCGAAACAACGACTTAAAACTTTCTCGGCGTTTATCGCACTACGTCCGACAAAGTTACAATCTCCCGCGTAACTTCTGACGAAAAAGTCCCCACGCGAACTTAAGAGCTAGCAACCGCTAAATTAAGAACGCGCCAATAATTCTCATCTTCACAGTGGTTCGGAACTTGGCAACTTTACTTCACGGTAATTCGCCGAGTACGTTCCCGAGATGATACTTTTCGCACTTATATGTTACTTTTCGCTGGAGAACTGTATATATACGGGGGTAATAAGCCAAAATATTATCGTCTTCGTCTACCACCAGACCAACGAACACACCAAGTGAACTCTCAAGTGAACAACAGCTCCTACCTGGACGCTGCCAAGCGAACTGAACTCGTCAACTCAACTGGAACGGATCCTACCTGGTCTCCGCAGGCGAACATCGAGTGAACCTCACTCCGCAAGCAAACACCAGGTTGACACATCTTTCATCAGTCTACTTGCAGCTTTATAGGGATCAGATCACTTCTAAGTAGAGGAAGAAACAGTCCAGAGGAACTTCTTGGTCATTTGGTAGTACGCCTGTGCTCCAAGACGTCTATTCGGAGGACACCCTGTGGGAATCTTGTGCCTCTTCGCCTTGTCTTCTTGGTCAGAAGTACCGTGCCTGCGATAGTGAAAGTGTCAGTGCAGTTAAGTTATATTATGCAATTGTGTTACAAACCAACCTTAAATTACCGAGTGGACGTCCTGCCTGCCGTCTCGAGCCACTTCAGTCTGCTGGGGACAACATAAGCGGCCAAAACTACTTTCTTGGCGCACCGACTCTCCTTGGGAAACGAAGATAGCCCTGGTGTCTGCGATCAGAGTTCTGTTCCCGTACATTGCACTTCGTGCGGGCGCAAGAGCTGGTCTGCCAACAGTTGGGTAAGTGGATCTACGGAATACACTAACTTGAAACAACAGAACACACCTAGGGACTGCTCCCTCTGAGCATGTCCACCCCACAAGGGGACAAGGTCCATCAGGGCCGAAATCCCCCAAATCAATAAATTGGTAGGAGTCCCCCGGCTTCACCGGTGATCCCTCGCTTGACCAAAGGGAAGGTTTTGGTCAAGCCAAATAGGTTCGTCACTCTGGCGGACAGTAATGCCGAGGCAAACGGCCCTTTTAAGGACCAAGCCTCTAAAACAAAATCAGTCGAGGTAAACGGCCCTTTTAAGGACCAAACCTCTAATTCAAGATCAGTAGAGGAACACGGCCCTTTTCAGGACCAAACCTCAAATTCAACTGTCCAGCCAATCTCTGCAGAAGTCAACGGCCCTTTTAAAGACCAACCTTCAACGTCCAAAAATGGACAATCAGATCAAGATTTTCAATTAGTCAGCCGCAAACTCCAGAAGTTAAACGCATCTCAGGACAATCTTTCAGGCTACCAATCTGACGGTGGCAACCATTCAACTGAGTAGATAGAATTGTCGCAGAAAGGAACTGGACCAGACCGGTCGCGGAGCAATTCAACCGGGCAAACCTCCTGTTGCCACCATTGCTGTAACAGCAGACCCCGCCCTTGTCCCCACTCCGTAAATAACAACAGCAGTTCTGCCAACCTCGAGGCTGTAGAGTAAAATTATGGAACCATCTGTAAAATTATTATTTCGTTTGTCTGTTTGTTACTGAAATTTAGCATAAATAATTAGTCAAGAAGTCAAGAAAAATGACGTATGTGTATAGATTTTTGTAAAATTTGTATTTGTTTAATATTATTATACACTTTGTAAATGAGTCACAACTTATATTACTCAAATTGTTTATAGTAAACAAACTGTGTGATCTGACTGTAGCTGAATGGTTAGATTCAGTGTGTGATTTCAGTTATAATAAATGTATAAGGATTTTATCCCATGAACCAATAATTACTTTTTTTACTTTTTCAAATAGGCCTAAGCAAGCATAGGGCCTACATAATTATTTCAACATAAGTTATAAAATTGTAACCTGTTAAAAGTTATTAATCGAAACAAATTCAAAACTAAAACTATGGACCAAATAAAACTTAGTTAAGGTGTATTTAAAAATGTAATTATCAACTCCTATGAAAGCGAGTGTACGTCCGTACGTAGGCCTACGGCAATGCAATATTAATTTAGTTGGGTGTACTAAGTGAGCACTGATCATGGTCCCCAGAACACGAGGTGATTTTCACCCCCTTCAAAAAGTCGGATTGATTTGAAACTTTGAACACTTATCAAGGACCGATGACAATGCAATATTAATTTTGTTGGGTGTAGTAAGTGAGCATTGATCATGGTCCCCAGAACACGAGGTGATTTTCACCATCTTCAAAACGTCTGATTGATTTGAAACTTTGAACACATATTAAGGGTTTTTTAACATAGAATGTGGTTTAATCATGGATAACCTTAAAATCCATCACTCATAACTGTCGCATGAAACTGTTTCAGTCTTATATAGTTTTCTAGCAAATTTAAGCCTATGTGCTATGGACAAACATGTGCGTCCGCTTTAAAATATTAGTGTTTATTATGTAGAAAGGTTCAAAAATAAAAAAATTAATGATTTCTACTAATTTAGACTATAAGTATAAAAAATAAAAGGTCAGCTCATAGCATAGGAAATACGAAATTTGCTTAGCAGTGAATGTGTTAATTATGAGGTAAACATCTACTAACATATTGAACATCCTCCATCACCTGAGCTACCGGTATGTATTTTAAATGCACAAGTATTTACAGGCATTCTTAACCAGTTCAAATCTATAATATACATATATAAAACCAAATACCACTCACTGACTGACTCACTCACTCATCACGATTTCTCAAAAACTACCGAACGGGTTGCAAAACAATTTGGTATGTAGCTTCTTCTAGGGCCCTAGGTGTTCGCTAAGAAAGGTTTTTCAAAAATTGGAAATTTTAGGGGGTTTTTGGAGAGGTCAAAGTTACTAGAAAAAAAATACCAAAAGGATTGGAATTAAATTTGGTATGTAGCTTCCTCTAGAGCTCTAGGTGCTCCCTAAGAAAGGTTTCAAAAAATTTTAAATTTTAGGGTGGTTTGGAGGGTCAAAGTTACTAAAAATCCCCATAAGAAACACATAGTGTAGGCCTACTATATTTATTGATATGTTTTTGTTGCTAATATACATTTAACTTTGATTTGTCTATCCGTGCAAAGCCGGATCGGGGTGAAAATATAATAACAACCCTTAAAACAATAAACATTAATTACTATGCGGCGAAACTTTGGACCGTGTGCGAAGCCACGGGTACAACAGCTAGTCATCTATAATACAACAAAATTAGATTATACTTTGGGGTTATGTTTACAACTTCAATAATTCTAATTTCTTGTGAAGTTGATTTTTTTTTTTAATAGGCCTATGAGTTATAGAACTAATGTAGGCTATACGTTGTAAGATTTGCTTTGAGGTGGTAAACTGTATATAAATACAAACTTTTAACATCATTATATTCGTCTATACAAATTTAAAGAAAATATACCTATTAGGTTAACTTCGGATTCATTCGTACATCTTCGTATAATATGTACACATACTCGATTATTAATTTCTTCACTATAATATCATAATAGCTACTAAATCATTTGATCTATCAATATGAAATAAAAAGAAATTAAAAGATAATGAAGTATGTCTTTCTTTCTTTAATATATAATAACGTACGTAAATACAAAATTTTAACAAATAGGCCTACAGTTTTATAATTGAACACATTTACCGAGTTAAAAATTCACGTCAGCATAGACAGCATAGATTTTTAGCTTATTTTAACATTGAAATGGATTGACAACGTCGTCGTTTTGAATTTAGGGACCCGAGCCTTAAAACTCTGCACAATTAAAATTTGAATTTGATGCAAGAGTGGATAGTACGTAAATCGTCCAAGAATAGGCACAATATGTTTTTTGCCAAAAATACTTTTACTTTGTCAGCATATTATTTTGGCAATGCAATAAGTATTTCAGGAGTGGTTAAGTTGTGTGTCAAAACGCCCGGCCTTGATTTTGAAACTAAAGTTATAAAACGGATTTCGTTAAAAATAACGTCAGAATCCTTTTTACCTGCTAAAAGTGCAAGTCACACGTGGGAATATTGAGTATACGTTTATGGCGTTAAAAAATGTTATTTTTGGTAAACACTTTAAGTTTATTGACAAAATACTTTCACTTTCGGAATAGCTAGCCTATGCAATAAATATTTCAAGAGGAAATAAGTTGTCAGTCAAAATATTTATGGCCTTATTTTGCAACTAAAGTCATAACCACGATTTCGGTACCATCCCAACCCTATACCTGCAGTCTTGAGTTTTCTCTCTGCTAACGCCGCAAATAGCCTAGTAATTTTGGGTAGGTTTCCAGTTAGTATTTTATAACATCTATACGAGTAGAAAAGTATTTTAAATGTTGTGGCAAAAATTATTTAGTTATGGATTATGAATTATTTGTTTTTAAAATAATGGTTGCAATGACATAAAATTATACACATTTAAATTTGACATAACTTCCCCCTTGGTTGACTGCTAAGTATTTGTGAATAATAAAATAGTATTTATTGTACACAAATATCTTCTTTATTTCAAGATCAGCCAACTACGCTTAGGTGTCAATATAGACATTTCCAAATATTGGCATAATTATCGAGCACAGCAGTGTATTGTTTGGTAAACATATTTTCTTAACTATGAGTTATGATATTATCTCAATCGATATTAATAGCATTTAATATCAATCGATTTTGATCAAGTAAAGATGGAATTGGGTAAATTTTATTATGATGACAATTACAAAATTCCGGATGTAAATGTTGCACTTTCCAAATTTTTTACTGTTTTAAGAAATATTATCGATACTAATTCCAAACTGATGCTGATGTCTAAAAAATTGCATAAAACTAACAATATTGGAATGACTAAATCCATGGAATACGGAAACAATTTTGAAAGTAATTAATATACGGAATAAAATAAATAAAACACTAAAGCGAAGACCCTACAATCGGGAACTTAAACACGTCTTGTATCCCACCCATGTTAAATTGTCTACATTGGTGACCAGTTTTCTCAAGATGTACTTGAAATAGAAAGATGACATTTTCAGGCCTTTGTTATTGTTATGTGAGGAGTACACTGTAGTAAAATAATATAAAAATTAAAAAAAAAACAATTGATTTATGGTTTTTATAAAAAATATTCCAAAAAACATGTCTATGGCAAGTATAAATAAGTATGGTTTGTGTCATACAAAATGTAGAAAATGTTATAATTAGGATGTTGAAAAATTTGTATTTTTAGGAAAAATGAAAATTTTTGCGATAAAGTTATAGATTATTAGTTGAATTAATACAACAGTGCAACCCAAATGTTGTTCATTTCAAAAACATAATGTCTCAAGTTCATGTATGTTAATTAAAACCCTTATACTGTCCATGCTATTTTTTTTTTTTTTTTGCAATGCCAAGCCATTTTGTTGTGTGTGCAAGCATATTTTCAAAAATTCGCCAAATATAGTAATTAAAAACCAATCCAAAAGTGTTCCGTAGATTTTTTGGAGAGAAAGATTTAAAGAATTCATATATGTCAGTAAAAATTGATTGATGTAAAATTTACAAAGTTATTATTAGCTATAGAAACAAAAAAAATTCAGTAACGGAAGGTACAAGTTAAACTTTATGCCAACACAAAAAGTAGTACAAATTTTTTATTTTTTTTCCATAATTTAAAAATGTTTAGTAATTTAGTTCTAAATAGAACTGTATACACATATATATCAATTTCAAATTTATTATTTTGAAAACACCAGTTTTTATGTTCCTACTTCAAGACTGCTAACACAAAACACAACTAGACGTAATAGTAATTTAGGAATACATGCTTTGCCCAAAAATGAAATATTATTATAACAAAGTGCAGAGAATAGTTTTATCTTTGAATACTGTCAAACCATGACTGAATATCAGGTGATCAAAATGGGGAGAAAGCTACTGCGCCGCGCCGCGCTTTAAGTGGACGAGGCTCTCTAGCACGGCGCGCGGCGTCGAGTCGCGCCTCTCTACCGACCTAGTGGACGACCAGCTTTACACCACACACTATTGCAAACGTTTTAAAACGGAAGCAGATAACATCACTTTGAGAGATTAATTCTCTCGCCAAAACAAAGCAGCGATTGGCGGAGGTAAAATTTTTAACCGAGTGTTGAATGAGTGTGACTGTGGGAGTGGATAGTCCAGTGTAAAGTTAAAACAAAACTTAAACAAAATAATAAAAAGCAGTGCAGGAACGGCGTTCCGGTGTGTTCCGGCACCAGTAAACCCCTGTTGGTCTCTAAAAATGTTTGTTTAAAATTTACATTTTAACGCGAAAGGAGCGGATAAGATTTTCACGTACGGGGAGAGCAGACCACCCGCCTCTTTCTTTCCCCTTTCTTCTTTTAGCTCATTGTAAAAAATCTATATTATATGTGATTTCCATATGTAATATTAGTAGTT
>JAGFPH010008813.1:0-24733 GCA_018207615.1 Philaenus spumarius
CTTTAAAAGCAATAGTTTGTATGACACAGCCAAAGGCTATCAAAAACTGGTTCTCTATTTACATTTTGTTATTAGGTAGTGTACCATGTACCACGCAACGGCGTACTTTATTGAAGAGCTTTATTATACAAACGGTCGTAAATTGTTTTTACTACATTCTATCGATTCTCAGGAATCGATAAGTTCTAAGAATCCATTTAACAGTGACCGAAAATAGTGACGTCAATTTACTATCGCTTGTGACCTATCCAAAATTGTGGCCTTTCGAAATGCGATTGTTTTCGCTGTGAGCGGAACGAAGCAATGCGTGAGCCGGGAATGGAGGTTGACGTACAAATAAATACCACTAATATATTTAGTACATGTAGGCAGCTTTTCAGCGCCTTAGTGAGTAGACCAATTTCCCAATTAGTTGGTTGAAACCCGAAAACGTATTTTTTTTTAAATTCGTCGTTTAACTCACGTCAGCGGTTTAGCTGCGTGGTCGAATTATTTTACAAATATCGTAATCACTCTTTTTACTAGATGTTTTTTGGTTCTTGTATATTATAGAACCAAAATATATATTTCAACAAACTAGGGCAATAGAGTTGAAAATATTTGATGATACGACCTTTTTAATTTTACTTCTAAATCATTGAATCATTTCTTAATTCAAATGTTTATCATTTGATCGTTATGTTTACAAATAAATTAAAACACAACCGTTTATACATGATTAAAAGATATTTTAAATATTTTACAAGATAACCCTTCATGTCTTATAAAAACCTGTAATTGTATGCATCATGGTGAAGCACCTAGTTCATATGCATATAAAACATATTAAACTCACCTTGCTCAGTAAAGTGCCAAGTTCCATCTTTCTTACAACCGTATTACACAAGTTAAAGGCAGATTTATGTCTTCGCTGATCTTGTTTTTATTACTGCATGCAGGCAATACGAGCAAAGACTGGAGCTTAGATATTACATTATAGTCTGTCCAAACAGCCATGCGCTCTAGACCATAAAATCAACCCTCGCTCCCACACGCGCAGACCACTCACACGGCCTACCTGCTTAATGGTTCTCCTATGAATAACTAACTAGCCCTTGTGCTACAAAATCACAATTTTTCTAACCGTTAACTTTACTGAATTTTTACTCTAATTACTGAAATCTAAATATTATTCCTCGCAAAATGAGTCCAAACGTGGTACAATTGTGACAACTCTAAGCGGTTTTACGGTCAGTAGGTTACAAAATCACAAATTTGACGGCAGTTGAATGAATTTACAAAAGTAAGTTTATAAGTTTTATTGTTACAACCAACTGTTTGTGAAATGGTCTTCTCACGAAGGCGCTGAATACTAAATATATTAGCATAATTTGTTTGAACTTCAGGCTCACGCGTTGTTTCGTACCGCTCGCAGTTGAAAAACTCGCTTTGTAATGTTGCGCCTCAACTTTGCGTCCTTGGCGAACTGCTTCGCTTCGCTCGTAGTTTCAACATCGGCCTTCAGTCTCGAATCAGAAGCTGTCCACACGGTAAAATTCCCCAGGTGTATTTAAACAGGAATCGTTTATGCTATTTTACGTTTTAAATAAACTAATTGTGCAGAATAATATCTAATATTTATTTTTCAACAAAAACACTCAAAAAAGAAAATAAAAAGTCTGCGTTGGACAAGTCGGTGGAAGTTATACTTCTTCGCCAATTCCTATATTTGTATACCTTCCTATAATTTTTGAAAAAAAATTTCCCATCCGGGAATCGAAGCAGGGATTCTAGCGCGGAAGTCGAGTGCGTTAACCACTCACCCACCGAGACTCTTGAGGTATCGCTTGTAGAGAAGAGGTATAAAAAGGTACTTTCCAGATTTTACTCCCAACGCGTGACGCGGTTTCTCGACCGACACCCCATCCCGATTACAACGGGCGCAAAGAAGTATAACTTCAAAAAGTTTCATTCTACTACGAAAAATAAAAAATAAAATATATCCTGTCAACAAACGTTGGATTTTTTTAATAACTAACTCGTCCGAGCGACTTAGAAAACCACATTTTTACCATATTGGACTTAAAACGTGGCCGTTAGAATACGAACATATAAATACATAGTAGAACCCCGGTTATCCGAGCCCCAACTAACCAAATTCCGGGTTAAACGAGGTAGTAAACAAATTTTAAAAAAGTTCGGAAGTTGGTTTGCAGTAGACGCATGCGTTAAATTAACAGGGCGAAGTGAAATCCGCATGTTAAAAATGTAATGTTTCGTCAAAAATGGTTCCGGTAAATAAAACGCACAGATTTTAACCATTATACTGTACAACACAGTCATTCCAATGCTTTGCCGATGATTAGAATTACGATTAGGATTGTTTACGTTTTAAGGTATTTTGACCGATACAAGTACTGTTTATTCAAGAGATTAATATATTTTTTAAATAAATACTGTAACATAATTAATTTATGTATAAGTAGCGAACTAAATAAATAATCAAACAAATGTCTTGAATAAAAAATAATATTAATCGGATAGTCGGATAGTCGGATACACGTAGTAGAGTAGTAAGAGTAGACAGTTGTCTGATTATTGTTTACGCGATGGTGATATCATCTTTCCTTATCTTATCTTGGCTTGCTCCTCGGCTTCCCCCCCACCCTCTCTCTCACGTCTCCTTTAATTGTTGTGAATACAATAGTTTGATTCAGTATGAAGTAAACCCTCGCTCTTAAATCTTCGCGTGTCATACTCATACTGCATTTCGTTTGTTTAGTTTTCAAGAGAGCGATTTCCATTAAACCAAAAAAACTTATGGACTTCTTAAAAAAAGTATTGTTTTTACTGGCACTTGTAGCCTATGCATTTCTTTTTATTAATTGTTATTTGTATTGCATTTTCATTTGAACGTTAGTTTTTCATTTGATAATACATTAGATGCCTTTTTTCACAGCTTCGACCACGTTTACATTCATTTCACTAGTTTACCATACGTTTCCATCTCAATTGTTGACATAGTCCGTGTTGTCCGAGTTTTCGCTTATCCGAGGTACCCTCGATCCACATTACCTCGGATAACCGCGGCTCTACTGTATATAACCCAAAACTTGTTCTAGGGGCCATGATCGATGCCCATTGACCACTTCCAACCTTATGTCTCACCTTAAGAGTTACTGCAATCTTTCCTATGGAAATTCGTCAATAAGGGTAATAACAACGCCGTACCAATCAATAATAACTTCATTTAACAACAATATTAACAATAGATTATTGCAAATAGTGGAAAGAAACAGAACTCTGTATAAAACAATAAATTATTTTAAAATTTATGAATAAATTAGACGTTAATAATAGAGAGGTAAATAAAGAGAGGTTAAAACAATAAGTCGATAAAATGTTGATTGTAATTTGTACAACAAAACATATTAATAACGGTAATTGAAAGCAAACAATATAAAATCGAAGAGCGATGGGAAACTGTTCTTGATTATTATTAACGCTAATTATTGTAAAATGTTTTCTATTTTACTATTTTCAATCACCTCCGATTTTACTTTGTGAAATGTCTTAAATTAAATCACGCAGATCACCACTTCGAAGTTAATTAAGTTCTAGAACGCACGTGTAGGTTTTCTGACGATATTGATAAAACAAAGCCTAATTACTTTTCTAATCTACTTGGCGTATAAATAATATTATTAGTGAAACTAAGCGTGCCAACAAAATCATTGACAGAGCTGGCGTACTTATGTAACACCCTCTTTATATTGCAAATGAGTTTAGCAGTCGCTTAACTAATCTGTATCATATAGGCTACTAGCTGCCCGATCCGGCTTTGCACGGATAGACAAATCAAAGTTAAATCTATATTAACAAAAAATATACATCGATAAATATATTACATTATGTATTTCTTATGGGGATTTTTAGTAACTTTGACCCCCGAACCCCCCTTATATTTCGAATTTTTTGAAATCCTTTCTTAGCGAGCACCTAGGGTCCTAGAGGAAGCTACCTACCAAATTTAATTCCAATCCGTTCGGTGGTTTTTTTAAGTAAATTTGACCCCCCCCAACCCCCCCCCCCCAAATTTTGATTTTTTTTTTTAAACCTTTCTTGGCGAACACCAACGGCTCTAGAGGAAGCTACATACCAAATTTCATTCCAATCCATTGGGTGGTTTTTGAGATTTCGTGATGAGTCAGTGATTTTTATTTGGATTATATATATGTTCTACAACGAATCCTCCTTTGAGAATGTTTCGGGTCCCACGTTTCGGGACGCCAATTCTACAACGGATAACCTTTTGGAGGATTCTTCGTTGGAGAATAAGTTATTTCCACCTACTTATAGGCTACTAGCTGCCCGATCCGGCTTTGCACGGATAGACAAATCAAAGTTAAATCTATATTAACAAAAAATATACATCAATAAATATATTACACTATGTATTTCTTATGGGGATTTTTAGTAACTTTTACCCCCCCCCCCCCCAACCCCCTCTAAAATTTAGATTTGTTTTAAACCTTCCTTAGTGAACACCAACGGCCCTAGAGGAAGCTACATACCAAATTTCATTAAAATCCATTGGGTGGTTTTTGAGATTTCGTGATGAGTCAGTGATTGCTATTTGGATTATATGTATATATAGATAAAAGAAGAAGTCCTGACTAACTGATTGACTGAATCATAATTAACGTACATCCACAACTATGATAGCTAGTGAATTCAAGGACCTTCTTACCGCTATGTTGGAGTGCACTGAGAAAGGATTTTCTTCAGCCTCGCATTAAAATCGTACTGAAATCTTGCGAAAATTCTAAAAAAATTTACCCCCACTTTTATGACTTTTCTTGACGTTTTCGAGGTCTCTGAACACGATAAAGCAATACAATATTTTGTTTCCGTGTGTCTGTATGCATGTCTGTCTGTCTGTGGATACGATATGTGCACTCACAGACGTCATAGAAAACTTCTGGTGCTGTCGAAATCTTCGTAATTTTATTGCAGAGAGTTGCAAAGCTTTTGAGCTTTCTAGCGTCACAGCAACGTGACGTGCGTGGCAAAAATATCACATTATTGAGTATAAAAAAAAAAAAAAACAAGAGCCGAAGTCTCGAAAAAGTTTTCCATCTTTTCATCTTGTTTAATGGTTGAAAATGATGTTTTACTTAAAGCACTATAACAGAGAAAACAGCTGATTAGAATCTTAACAACACATTTCTAGGTGTGGAATATTCTGAACCAACGCACGTTTGCTGAATGCACTTACACTCATTACCGTAGCAAACAACTTACCAAAGCGAACCCAAATTGAGAGTCAGGTAATTATTTTTCACAACCAACTGTTTTTTAGGTTAGGTTAACTGTATGAAAACAAACACAAAGTAAATAAACGGTACCGGTACCAGAAACTTTCACATACATTCTCACAAACATACTTAAATTATTAAACAGATTCACTGTGATTTCATAATTTTATTAAAGCTGGAGAGGAGATAAAAGTAGTAGAGTAACTAATAAATAGTATTATTATTATTAGGTAGTGAGAAAACTATTCCATCTATTTCGAACAAATTTGCACCAAACACGTGAATTAGGGCTGTATAGATGCACGAAAGAAGGTTTTGAAAATTTTTGAAATACAACCCCTTTTAGGCCAAAAAACCCCAAAAAATCAGTTATTATTATTATTAGCTAAACAAGCATTTTTAGAAAAATGCGGTCTTTAGCATAATAATATATAAGTTTAGTAGTGTACATTAAGGGCTAAAATAAGGAGGTTTTTATAAAAATAGTTAAAGCCATTTAACAAAATAATAATAACAGATTTTTTTATGTTTTTGGGCCAAAAAGGGGGCTGTTTTTCAAGGCACCTATAGATGCACAAAAAAAGGTTTTGAAATTTGTTATAAGCTACCCCCTTTTTGGCCAAAAAAACCCCAAAAATCAGTTATTATTATTAGCATACGAGAATTTTTAGAAACATGCTGTTTTTTCATATGTTAGGGTACATTAAGGGCTACAAATAAGCCAAATTTGATCAAAATCGTTAGAGCCGTTTTTTTATAAAAAAATAATAACTGATTTTTTGGAAGATGAAGGTTGTTTTTTTTTTTAATAATTGTTCAAAACCTTTTTTCGTGCATACAGGCAAATTTGACATGTTTGGTGCAAATTTGTTCGAAATCGAAAGAATAGTTTTCTCTCTAACTTTGTATGTCGACAGACATACAAACAGACATTTTGCAAAAACCACTTTTTTGGACTCTGGAGGTTCCAAAACGGATATTTCCACAAAAATATCAACATCGACTTTTTGCAATCACTAAACTTTATACTATAGTATAGCGAGAAAGTAAAATTAACGAAAAAAGACTTATTGCCTTATAATTTAAACATCTGTTGTTACATATTAATAATACAACTGATTTGTATGATAAGCTCACACTTTTAGGTTAGACCAATATTGAACCAACAGACGTTACTTAATAGCTTTCAGATTTATTACCATAGCAACCAGATTGATGAATTTAGAATCAGGTAAATTTTCTTCACTGCCGACAGTTATTAGGTTAGGTAATATCAAACACAAACACCGAAAAGGCTTACTAAATTATATTAGGGCTAATAACTATCACTATTAAAATTAAGCCAACTTTATTCTTTACTAGGCCTATTTGACCAGTTTGAAATATTGCTTTTCCGTACCACATTTTGGTCATGTTTTATAACTTGAAAATTTCCTTCTCTTCTATGTAAAAATCTAACGTCATTCCCGTAAAAATATCACTACACATACAGTAAAAATATCATTCCGTAGTATTACTATAATCTGTTTGTATTTGCTTTACAGTGGTAGTTGGTGAGCGAAGCGAGTATATATATATATATATATATAAATTGCAATCCCTTATATAATATATAGATAAATCTAATAATTTGATTTTTAATTTATAATAATGATATTGACTATTTTTTAAATCTCTTTCTCTATCAAAGAATGAAATATATATTCTCCACAAAAATATTGAAATGTAAACTTAGATCTGAAGCCCGACTTAATTTAAATCTATTGAGAGCCACGGTGGCCGTGATTGTTAAGGCGTCAATGCTTTATCAATCGTCATAGCAACCATCAATGGAAACATTCCGGGTTCAATTCCCATTGACAACGAATAATTTTCTAAATGGTTTCTTAACAGACATCGTTGGCTGTGGTTCGGATTCCACGTAAAACTGTAGGTCCCGTCTTCATTAGTTTTAAGTGCAAAACATCAGGACGTTAAGAAAAAAAAAAAATCTATTGAATTTTTGTATTTGCAATTTATTTACAGTTAAGGTGAAAAATATATCAGTGATTATTTAATAAACAGTATTTAAGAACTTTGAAAAACATAGTTGTTTATAAAAAAACATAAACACGGTTTCTAGTAAGAAGGTTAATAAAATACATTTATATGACCATTACAACTTTGAAATTTGAAAACATAAAAAATAAAATTGAAAACATACATTTTTACGTCTTAACTAAAATGTCTGGTACACCAAATTAGTTTTATACTTAGTAATGTTTAATTTACGTATCATATATCAGGAAGTATTACATACAAACAAAAACTCAATTGTTAAGACAATATTTTAACCAGACTGCAAAGTATAATTATAACTCTCTAATATTTTAGTAGATATTTACTTAGGCTATTAGGTCTTAGCTAGCTCATATTTTATTTTAGTGGATGTCTGTAATTAATAACCGACTTCATTTATGGTAATAAATTTAAATGCTTTCAAGAAATTATGTTGGTTCAGTTTATACAGGCCCAACCTAAAATTGTGTTGCTAAATTTTTTATTTAAATTACTGTTTTGTCTGGTATTTTGACCATTTTCAACCCAAAAAATCTATATTTTGCCAAATATATTCTAAATTCATTTCTACATAGTAGTATTAAGGTACGATACAAATGTTAAGGCTCTAGCTATCATAGTTTAGTCTGTACGTTGATTATAAATTAGTCAGGACAAAGCCTTTTAGGCTATATATATATAGCTATATGGTTTTAACAACTCATTGCGTTAAATTCAAAGTTTGAAATATTCTCTAACGTTTCTGGGTCAAGTTATTTATAGTTTTACAATAGTACTATAACGCCTTCTCGGTTTGTAAAAGAACTCCAACCAACCCAAAGGAGTTGTGAGGGTGGAAAGCCGATGTTTTTACTGCCTGCATGTTGTAGACGTGCTCCTCTGATTCCTTCGGGAGTTTCGATATCCCTTTGATCATCACAAAGACCAACCAACTTCATTCTTTTTAACCCCCAACGAAGAAATAATAAGTTTAACGTGTGTATCTGTACATCTGTCTGTGGCATCGTATCTTCAAACGGGTGAACCGATTTCGATTTCGATTTTTTGTTTGAAAGGTGACTTGATCGAGAGTGTTCTTTATTATGATTCAATTAAATATTTTCAGTGGTTCGGAGTTTTTAATTTCAAATACATTCGTAACGGACCATTCCCTTGAATTTAGTATTCCAAACCAAACTAACATTTTTATAATAGCAAATACTGTCCACAGAATTCAATATATTTCACATTTGTCACGTGTATTCTGACAAGTTTCATTATTTCTGATATTTTATTTCACAATTTACATAAACAAAATGTTGAGGAGCGGTTACACCAGCTTGGAAGAGATGGGACTGGGCAGAAAATTAAATCTAGGTAGGCCTACAGGGAGAAATTAATAGTTGATTATTTGGGACATCAATGTATGTTTTTTAAAAAAAATTATTCTTTCATTTTGCAAAAGATATAGGGTAGGGAGCCCAAATTTCGTCCCTGTCCCTACTTCCGTCCCCCTCTCTTTCTCAGCAAGTTGGGTCGGTAAGACTGTAACAGCAGTGCAGCGTGTAACAGGCAAGCCACTTCAGTCTACTGAGAATGTGTGTTGAATATTACTGTGTTTTTGTCCGCTGTACAAAGAATTTCCTGTTTCTAGGAGAAGTGAGTTCTTGCAGGCTTTTCTAAATCATATTTTATTATTAGGATGAACACGTTATATAAATCATATTTGATTCGCTCCTTCTTACGTACATAGTAGCATATGGTAACATGTTCGTTTAAAGTCATTTGTCAGCGTGGGTTGTTGTAGAGGCCGCCATATTGAGAAATTGTTCGTTCCTAATTTCGTCCACCTTGTATTTTCATTTTTACAGACGGCTCGCATTAAAACTAAATGATTAAAACTTAAAAGATAAAGAAGCGATGACTCAGGTCATACATTCTGTGAAAACTAAGAAAATGTTCTACAAAGCTGCAAGTAAAGCGTTTAATGTTCCTCGAGCTACACTGAAGGACTTCATAATAAAAGGTGGAGATTTGTCTGATGAGGAATTAGTAAACAAAAAAATTGCAAGAAAGCCGGTTTCACCATCAAATATTGAAGATGAATATCCTACTGAACAGAAATGAAAAACAATTTCTATGGTTCGTCAGTGAAGGATTTGCGTTGAATGGCTTACCAGCTTGCAATCCGTAACAATGTTCTACGGATAAAAAAAGCAGCTGGTAGTAAATGGATGTGGCTTTTTTTAAGACATCCTCATTTATCTTTAATTAAGCCTCACCCATTGTCATTAGCCAAAATCAAAGGCTTCAGTAAAGTCAATGTTCAAACATTTTTCAGTATTTTGAAACCAGAATTAGACAGAGTTAATTATAATCCATTGAAGGTGTTCAACGTTTATGAGACGGGAATTTCATTCATCCAACATAAATCTCAAAAAACTGTGGCTACCAAAGGAAAGAGAGTGGTTCATAAAATGTCTTCCGATGATAGAGGATCTTTGGTCACAGTTACGTGCTGTTATGTCTGCTGCTGGACAATATGTGCCACCAATGATGATCTTCCCACGTAAACTGATGAAAGCAGAACTATTGGATGGTGGTCCCCCAGGCACCATTGGAGCTTTCCACGAAACTGGATAGATTTTTCTTTAAAAAATGGTTTCACCATTTTGTGTTTACTGTGAAAACATCAAAAGAAAACCCAATAATTCTTGTGTTGGATGGAAATTATTCCCATACCCGGAATATCAATGTTATCTGCTAAGCCCGTGAAAATGGCGTTTCAATTGTTTGTTTACCTCCACCCTCCACTGCTAAAATGCAACCATTGGATGTTGCTTTTATGTTTCCTTTGAAAACGTACTACGCCCAGGCTATCGAGAACTGGGTTGACTAGCAAACCTGGACGTGTTGTACTGACGAGCTTTCCACACAAAACAATAAACGGTATCAGTTAACTGACACAAACTTTCTCCCAACTTACTGTAGTCAAAATAATATTGTTTTTAATAATTTTATTTACTACTTTTTAGAACAAAACAAAAAAATAATATTCTACCTACGTCAATCGTATAAAAAAGTTATTGTCCCAGGCGGGATTCGATCGCGCGACCTTTGAATTACTGGCCGTCCTCGCTACCGTTGTGCTACCCCGTGCGGCCGTCGCCGTGATGCTAGATTGACAACATAAACTTGTTTATTTTTTAACATTTCCCCATAATTATGAAACGCCGAAGTTTTGATAAAAGCGGGTGGTGTCATTTTGTTTGGCATCTTAAGCACTATAAATACTGAAAATTTGATCAAAATCGTTAGAGCCATTTTTGAGAAATTTTCATTTTTGTCGTTTTTTATTGGTTTTTAGGGGTAAATTACCCTTAAAAATTCCAAAAAATGAAAAAAACGCCTGGGGATATTAGGGTTTAGTACCTACATACCAAATTTCATGAAAATCGGACCAATAGTGTCCCCTCTGGTCGTGTATACATACTGACACACTGACAGACAGACACCACGTTAAAAACACTTTTTTGGGTTCAGGGAGCACCAAAACAAAAAATCCCACTAAAAATATTATTGGGTTCAGGGAGCACCAACACAGATAATTGCACTAAACAATTTTTTGGGGTTATGGGAGCACCAAAACAGATAATTCAACTGAAAATTAAAATTCGAACATCTTTACGAAAACAATACTTTCTCCATATACTACGTATAGGGTGGAGAAAGTAAAAATTGAAGAGTCCATTGCCAAGAAAAATGCTCCTGCTCGTAAGAGACTTTCATCGTCACTGCCTAAAACTCCTGCAACACAAACGGATTCTAATAAATCAACAAGCTCTTCATCTGCTACTACGGTAAGCCCGCAACACATCAAGCTCATGAGAAACTTGAGTCGTCATTGCCTAAGAAAATCAAACGAACTGCACCCCAGAAGAAAACTGAAACATCTAGTGATAGTGAATGCAGTGATGGCATTGTGACAGTGAAGACAGTGATAATGGTGACGCTCAGTGTCCTGTCTGCGGAAAGTATTATCCCCCCAACAAATCTGGTGAAAAATGGATTTTTTGCACAAAATGTTTTCAGTGGTACCACGAAAGTTGTAATCAAACCAAAGACCTAATAAAATTTATTTGTTTTTATGGCTAAATTAATAAGTTATTTATATTTATAGTTCATTTTATATTGACTAACATCTGTTTGTACTTCATAAATGATATTGTTATTCCATAGATAACCACTGGATTATATCTAATAAACATCTTTTCTCATTAGGGGGACGGAATTAAGGGGAACGGAATTCGGAACATTTTCTTTGACATATGATTTTTGTAGAGATTTAGAATTACATTTATAATTAAGACATATTAAATATTCTGATTTTAGAGATTGGTGATTCAAGTAAGTAAATGACTAAGCAATACATACACTAAATTTGAGGTTAATGGTACATTTCATTTGGCGAAATTGGAAATATGACTGGGGGACAAAATTTGGTATACTAGTAAACCCCCGTGAAAAATCATCAAAGTCTGAATAACTATTAATTCATTTAAACAAATCAATTTAAAACAAATTTGATTAAGGCTACCTTTAATGTGGGGATTTTTTACTATACATGAGTACAATTATCAGGAATATTACTATACTCTAATAACTTTTTAGTAATTAAAAAATATTTAGTTTAAAGTGCCGCCTAACAATAAACATGTTTAGGTATTTTCAAACTGTTGTACAACTAATAATGCAGGCTATATTATCTGTTTTGTTGTTAGAAGTTATGGAAAGTTTTTATTTTTTACAATTAAATTTTTTACTTTCTCACTATACTATAGTAGCCTATAGAGGAAATAATATAGTGATCGCAAAAAAAAATCGATGTTGAGATTTTTGTGGAAATACCCGTTTTGGGACCCTCTGAGTCCAAAAAAGTGTTTTTTATCAAATTTCTGTCTGTATGTCTGTATGTATGTATGTATGTTTGTATGTCTGTATGTATGTATTTATGTATGTATGTATATATACAAAGCTAGTGCGATAACTATTCAATCGATTTCAAATAAATTTACACCAGACAAGTCAAGTAGGCCTGTATAGATGCACGAAAACGGGTTTGAATTTTTTTTAAAAACAACCCCTTTTTTGGTAAAAAAACCCAAAAAAAACAGATATTATTTTTTTATAAAAAAAACGGCTCTAACGATTTTGATAAAATTTTGCTTATTTGTAGCCTTAATGTACCCTACCATATGCAAAAAGCCGCATCTTTCTAAAAATTCTCGTTTTTCTAATTTTTTCAAAACCTTTTTTAGTGCATCTATAAAGGCCTAATTGACATGTTTGGTACAAATTTGTTCGAAATCGATGGAATAGTTTTCTCTATAGATAATAATAATAATAATAATAATAATATTTATTCGTTAATCTGCTACTTCAATAAATCAACCTCTCCTAACCCACCTACAAAGTTATGAAGTTTAGTCACAGTGAATCTGTTTAATAATTTAAATATGTTTGTGAGAAAGTATGTGCCAGTTCCTGGTACCGTTTATTTACTTTGTTCTTCAAAAGAAGTACTCGGGCCAACAACCAACAAACTGTATATAAACTGGTCCATGCCATTACGGATTTTCAACATGGAAAATGTACAGAACTTCTGTATAGAGCTAATCCTTCACGGCAAACATGAGTATAGCGAATGCGCATTGGTGTGATTTATTCATCTTAAAAGTCTACAAAAATGTGCACCAGGAAGCAAACACGAGAGAAAAGGTGTCGCAATAAACATTTCACTCGAATAAATTTTGAAAAAAAAACAAAAGATCATAAATATTTAGTCACTTAGGGAAAACTATATTACAGTTCACTCAAACTTGACTGTCCACTACATATCTAGAAGCAGAAATTACAGAACATATTAGATTTATAAATGTTCATTATCACTGTATTCTTCATAGTAATAACACAAAACTTTATTTAAAATTTGAAAACATCACCTTAAGTGGTTTACATAGTTGTTGAAGTATTACAGCTAATGGACTAAATCAGCTGTTATGTGTTAACGATTAATTAAAACATTACAAAATTGTGCATGCACTATACTATTTGTGTTTATTTCGGACGTACATGTTTTTACAAGAGTTTATATAAATTAATTGATGAATTTTATCAATTGAAACAGTAATAAAAAAAAGACTATAAAGTTCAAGGGCGTAATAGAATAGAAATTTCTTTGTAGTAGCCTACGTATTGTATATTGCTTTTGTTGTTTGCTAAAGTTGTAAATGCTACAAGGTAACAATAATTCGATCACGAGCCTGAACCGCTGACGTGAGTTGGGCGAATTTCCAGGGAAGAGCTGCCTACGTGTACGAATATGTTAGTATAGTTTGTTTTCCTACAGCTACTTAATAAAGTGCGTTTTTGCACACTCACAGCAGTGCGCAAACTAAACTACACGTGTTCAGCGTCAAGTAATTTATACCCCTTTGTTTTACTTTCGCACGCCAGTCTTCGCTGATGTAGTCTATATTTTGCAAATTTTGATTGTTGTGGGACTAACCTCTGTAAAACAAATCTTTTTAAAAACTAAAACACTAATTTAAAATGTAGCTGTAGGAAAAACGTTGTGTGTATACTGGTGCAAAGTTTACTGGGATTTTTGTAAATGTTTATCTCGTGCGACAAGCTCAACTTTGCACCATACATACACAAATAACTATTGTGTATCAGCCTCTAGCTCCGGCTCTCACGCTGCCTCAGCCCGCAGTTTTGGCCTCTCACAGTTGATGTGCACCTCGTAATTGTGGGCTCGGATATGGACCGCGCTTTGCGAGTTTGCGCCTGAACCTTGCGCCTCAGATTATTGACTGCTTCGCTTCGCTCCCCACGAGAATTTATAGCCGATGCGTTTGTGGTATTTTACGTTTTGATCAATTTTGGGGTGTCCAGACGGTTTATAAGGTCGTGTAAAAAACAAAAATGTGCATAATAATCTCATGTATTTATTTTGTTAGTTAAAACCCACAAACACTTTTAAAAAGTTTCACCACTGTACGACAAACCTCAAACAAATTTTACTTCCGATCATAAATTTGCTTCTGTTTGTAGGATTTTTGGATATCGAACTCGTCCGAGATTCGGACCAAATTGGACGGAAATTGCGGCTGTAGTGTGGGAAGACATGTATACGTAACACACACACACAATTGTAAAGAAAACAAAGGTGTAGCTCAGTTTTTGAAAAAAATGTACCAAAATGTTATTTTTGTCAAATACAATGCAAAACGGCACTTATCTAAAACCGACGTCATAGGTTTAGGACCTCGGTTTTCCACAAGACCTCGCTTCTGCCTTTAATGGTTTATGCATGGGCCTCAGTTCTACCAATTTACAAACTCTCTCACACACACACACCCTCTCACACACAACCACACATATACATATATATACAATGTTTAATGACACCCCAAAACTTCTTCTGGGGACAATGGTCAGTGCCCATTGACTACTACTGACCTTAGGACTCACCACAATAGTTTTCTTTCTACAATTCACTAAAATATTGCTAACATTACGTTACAACTATTATTTTTAAATCATTTAATTTAGAACTATTCAAGGAAACAACCAACGAAAATTACAGGATTTGAACTTCAGAAACTTAACAAAGGAAGTATCTGAGTTTCCCGTACATACATCCTACTCGAATAACAGTAATTAAATATTTTACGCTGGTTCTAGTAAAACACAATTTATTATTTATGATGATTCCTGTAAGCGTGGCTTATTCATTAAATATTCAAAGTTGACGCTGGTCTATACACAAACACTAAACTATCGTTAAGCAAAAATGCACTTTGTTATTATTTTATTACAAAGACTTTAAACTCAACTATATCAATGGAATCATTTATAAGTATAAATTTAAAATTTTCTGATACATAATTTTTAGTTTTTTCTACTAGTCGAAATAATAATAGTCTTCTATTATTACGCATAACCAACTACATAGTTGGTTATGCGTAATCACATGAACGTGCAGAATATTTAATCGCTTTTTTTACTTTCTCACTGTACTATAGTATAGAGAAAGTATAGTGATCGCAAAAAAATCGATTTTGAGATTTTTGTAGAAATATCCGTTTTAGAACTCCCTTATTCCGAAAAAGTGGTTTTTACAAAATGTCTGTCTGTACATCTGAATGTATGGTTGTCTTTATACAAAGCTGGAGAGAAAACTATTCGATCGATTTCGAACAAATTTTCACCAAACATGTCGAAAGCACGAAAAAAGGGTTTGAAAAAATTTGAAGAAACAACCCCCTTTTTGGTTAAAAATGCCAAGAAAATCAGTAATTATTTTTGTTTAAGAAACGGCTCTAACGATTTTGATAAAATTTGGCTTATTTGTAGTCTATCCCATAATGTACCCTACAATATGCAAAAAAACTGCATCTTTCTTAAAATTCTCGTTTAGCTAATAATAATATTAACTGATTTTATTGGGGTTTTTTTGGCCAAAAATTGGGTTGTTTTTCAAAAAATTTCAAAACCTTTATTCGTACATCAATACAGGCCTAATAAATGTTTGATGCAAATTTGTTGGAAATCGATGGAATAGTTTTCTCTCTAGTTTTAATAATAAAAATATTTATTAGTTACTCTCCTACAATTGTGAAGTCACTGTGAATCTGTTTAATAATTTAACTATGTTTGTGAGAAAATGTGTCAATTTCTGGTACCGTTTATTTAACTTATTTTAACAATTTATTTTTTATTACTTACCTTTTTAAAAGTCTCGGTAATTTATTGCGTCAATAGCTGAACATTTATTTATTTTTCGTAGTCTATTAAAGTTGATTTTAATAATAATCTGTTGAGAGCTTTTACTCGTGATAACATAAACATAAGGTCAATATCGAAATATGAAGTAACTGAAAACTAACAATCACCCTAATCGAAACTCGCATACGATATCGACGTTCAACCGCATAGAGGTCGGTATCGAAATTATTGATTTTCGAGTAATCTTTTCTTCACTATCAGTTTATTTTAGACTTTGAATAGATGATTACGATTGGTCGAATTAATGGTTTACCGGAAATGAGGGAAATATCCAAAGTGAGCTAGGCGAATCGCTAAGGGAGCTACTTGGCATTCAGAGATTTAAAAAAAACTTAAATAACTTTTATAGAAACTAAAATATCAACTTGAGATTAAAGCGGTGCACTCTACAAATGTGTGCCTGTAGAATTTCATTCAAATCGGTCGAATAGTTTCGGAGAAGAAGAATTTTAAAAGATTGCTTGAAACTCGGGGAAGAAGGCTTCGCCCAAAAAGTTAATCAACAGAATATTTATTGTATTGTAGTCAGTCCGACAGTTTTCTCATTGACAATATCTACAAAGGTAAGAGTTTTTATAAAATTAACTTAAGTTTTGTAAGCTTTAAAATGTATAATTTATCAAAGTTATAACGATATTTAAACAGAGATGCTCTTTAGGGGATAATGTAAGTTTCGGTAAGTTTGCGTGTGTACTAACATATTTTGAATATCTAATTAAAGGCGCACACATAAATTGGATATGTCAATATATCAGTGAGTTTTATTAGAACTTTTTAGGAATTTTTATCACAATTTAATATTACAAAATTGTATAAAAAGTATATCCCTACAGTCACTATCTCTCACAATTACCAATGTTAAGTGAAACAATTATTACTTGTCCTGCTTTTTACTATAACACATTTTATACTGAAACCTTCATTTTGTTGTAGTGTGTTTATCACCAAATTACACGGTAAATTGTTTAGCTTTTTTTAATATTTAACTAGTAAACCCCCGTGAAAAATCACTGGCAGATTAATTAGATACACATCAGAAATAAATCGTTTAAGAAAAGAAAAACTACTTTATTTAAAAACAACAGTAGTGTTTGTTTGAAGGTTTTATATATTTCATGCTCCTCTATTGCATTCATTAATCTTCCTTTCGTACAGGTATGTAAGGCTTCCACTCTAGAGTGGAAGTCTAAAAGTTTATGGTTAAATATATACATATACTAGCTGACCCGTACGGCGTTGCAAGTGGTGGTTGATATTTTCAGTCTTTTTAACGTAATTGTATTCTTTTTAAGTGTTCAGTCAGTGAGTGGTATTTGGCTTTTATATATATAGATCTTAAATAATAAAAGGACTATTGTCATAATAATAAAAGATCTGAAATTATGATTTTAGTAACTTTGATCAACCAAACCCCTCCTAAAATTTCGAAATTTGTCATACCTTTTTTAGTGAGCACCTATTTCTCTAGAGGAAGCTACATACCAAAGTTCATTCCAATCCGTTCAGTAGTTTTGAAGAAATCGCGATTTATTAACTTTGATCCCCCCAAACCCCTCCTAAATTTTCGAATTTTTTTAAACCCTTTCTTAGCGAGCGCCTATGGTCCTAGAGGGAGCAACATACCAAATTTCATTCCAATCTGTTCTGAAATTTTGGAGAAATCGTTATTTAGTAATTTTTACCCCTCAAGCCCCCCTAAAATATTCCAATTTTTTAAAACCCTTTTTTAGTAAGCACCTATGACCCTAGAGGAAGGTACATACCAAATTTCATTCCAATCCGTTCGGTAGTTTTGAAGAAATCGTTTTTTAATAACTTTGATCCCCCCAAATCCCCCTAAAATTTCGAATTTTTTCAAACCCTTTCTTAGTGAGCACCTATGGCCCTAGAGGAAGCTACATACCAAATTTCATTTCAATCCGTTCAGTAGTTTTTGAGAAATCGTGATGAGTGGGTGAGTGAGTGAGTGGTATTTCGCTTTATAGATTACATAGATTCTATACTAATAAATATATATTCCATATATACATACGTTGCATAATTATATTTTACTGGCAATATCCTAAGTTCCACAAAAAGATTTTTTTTTTTCTGAAATTCTTGCAGTTAATCAATTTGAGTATATATTGATATAGTTTGACGTCAATCGCCATATATATATATTTACATATATATATATATATATATATATATATAATATATTTCCACGCAAACGGAATTTATCTCGTATATGGACAATATAAAGTTAGGATATACAGTGAATATGAATGAAGAACGGGATTGCGATTTGTTAATTTGTGAAACACAGGACATTGGATGGCAGCTCAGGTCCCGCAGGGAATAAACCCCAGTGCGGTTATACAGAGAGCTCCTCAAATATTAATTTTAATAATTTCAGCCAATACGCAGAAGATGAAAAAACCTTTTCTATTTATACAAATAAATCGCAATACTGAACAAACTAAATCGCAGCCAAATTTATCCTTCAATTCCGTCTTATTGTAATGCCTGTAGTTTAAGCAGTCATAATAAAAATAAAAAAAAAGTTTAACTGCATTCATATTCTTTCAATTTCTATAAACCTATAGAATACAATATATTATGGTTTATTTAAACACTGCCTTATTAGAGTAAGATTAGCATTCTCTGTTTAAAGTTATTGTTTGTTAATGATGGATGTTGAATTTTATTATTATTACTTATTCGGACATTAAGATTAAGAAATAAGATTAGCTTAACATATTTTTAGCTATGACCTTACGACCGTCTGTTAGGTTGATATTTCTAACATATTAAACATACGCATAGCTACATGTCATGAAACACAGTTATTTTGAAATTATATCGGATTCGATCTGTACCGCCATGCATTCTGAATAAATTTACAAACAATTGAAGATTCTATACAGCTTGAATATGTTTGTGATAAGTTAGAGTGACAAAAACTAAATAAATATTATAAGTTAGTTTAGCCAAGGTTTGATATATAGACTACCTGTACCCGTGATTTTGTAACAAATCCTGGTTGATTATTAACGCATCAAATTCACTTACGATCGATACTTATTTCCTACAAAGCCGAAAATATTTCAATTCACCCTATCCTTATACATGTTAATAAAGGTACACTTTTCTCAATATCGGTAAGAGGTATTGCAGTTCTTTTTTTTCTATCAATAGAACATGATTTTCTGCACATGTGGAAATTATAAAATGTATTCTATTGTAAAATTTAAATTTTTTCAATTGTAATTACTAACTGCTTACAATAACTTTAAAAAATAATAAATATTTTTTTTCTAACAAACAATTATTTTATTATATTTTAAAAAAAATAGTTTCCAGTTGTAGAGTATAGTATAATTAACAAATACAAAACAAATCAAATAATTGTTATCTCATTTAGTTCCACAGAAAATGGTACCTAACTGTTGAAAACATAACTTTCGGAAAAAAAATAGAATTACCATTCACAAGGTTGAACCTGAATCATGAAAAATATTTTTTTTAGCACAATATTGTAATATAATACATACAAATTATATATCATTTTAAAAAGGAGATTTTTGACCGTTGATTGATTTTTTTTCGTGTTTAGCAAAGAAAAACTATACACAAAAACTATGAAATATTTTTAGCATTTAGATCGCGTTATAAATGTTATAATGTTAATTTTGAAAGTTAAAGAAAATTAAATTTCCAACTGTCAAGTCGTCACCACATACCGTTGAAAAGCTACAGCTGTTTAAATAGTCGGTACACCAAAACGTTTAAGAAATACGCACACTTTTTGTGTTATTACACCTTAACTATGCGACCTACCTAATCGGCCACTGGTCGTTAGAAAAAACCCGGCGAGCTGAATCCCACGAGTATCTTAAATTGAATACAGGTGCTACCTAAAGTTATAAGCCGAAACGTTTCCTAAAGAGGGCGACATATCGTCACAACTTTTAACCCTCAAATTGGCAAATGCAACCCGCTCGAACCTCAGCGAGAATTTGCATATATTTGCATAATCGATAATTTAATCCACTTAAAATGACCCAATCGTAATAAAACCGGTACCGTTGGAAAGGTAATAACTTAAACATAATTTTTTTTACTTACAACCTTTTCGTAGAACGTATATTTACATACGTAATCACCGTATCAAAAGTTTAGTACGCAAATCAGATGTGATTCACGCGTCAATGAACTGACGCGTATACTGTCAAGACTTTGTCTCATTTTCAACCGTCTGCAACTCCTCACAGAAGTCATTTATGAAGAAGCATTGAAACAGCATTGAATTCATCAGACGATTCTCTTTAAAATTGTGTCTTCACATGTTACTTTTAAAACAGCTGTTCTACAGGATTTACGGTGAAAGCTTGTAATTGCATAGATTTGGCCAATATGCAAGCCTGTTTAGAATCGATTCGTACAGTCTTATTCGATATATCCCTAAACGTACGGTCTTTTTTGAATGTGGATTTCCCCCAACCCTTCCCGAAGAAAATCTGTGTCTCATTGAATAAACTTCGGCTTTATGTTCAACCATTTTCAGTTGATGTCGTCCCAAACAGAACTACTGGCACTAATGTACTATATGTATCAGACCACCCGTGAGCAAAATAAGTTTCTCAGGCGCCATTTTGAAACGGTTAGAGATAAAGTCCTGAAAAATGAAGTACCTTTTCCATGGCGTACTTCACGACTAACGTTAGTATTTGGATTTTTTTAGTTTTAACCTGTTTTTTTCCAAAATTGTATGTATTTTTAAAATTTGAATTTTTTTAGTAATTGGTAACTTAAGCACATTTTCCCATGACTCTAGGGTGAAAATTTGGTTTATGTAGGTCATGCTATGTGGTAACAATAAAACTAAATGTAAAATACTACTTTTTTGACGTTTTCTAACACCCTGTTCATACGCAGTAAGATAAGTTAAAACTTTCTTGCAAAATGATCAGTGAACAGAAACCTATAAAATGAGGTATCACTCGACCTTCCTTTATATTTAAAAATTTTCCAAAATCTTCCCCCAAAAAAGTACTTTTGGGCAATTTTTGAGATTTGAAAACATTTGGTTCAATCGCTATGCATTGCGCACAATGGTTTGGTTCACCCTCTATATTACTGCACCGGGAAAGTAACTTACACAACCATTGGATAATTGAAGCCTCTTACATAAAGCTAGCGAACAACCCTATCAGCCAAACAAGTATAGATGTAACGCCAATATGACTCCCATTATTAAAAAATCACTAAAACTAGATTACCTAATTCTAATAAAAAAAGGAGAACTTTTACGTGTTGAATCTCCTTGCGAGGTTTTAACTTGGTCGCGGGCTAGGAAGCTAATCTTAATTAACCGAATGCTCCTCCCCTATCCGGTGGCCAATCCATCGATCCCAGCCAGTTGTTGTTATAACAACGGTCTGTCAACACTTAATCGCCATGAGGTGTGCGTTTTGTTTTTTGTGTTTGTCATATTGTTTTTGTTTTAACTGTTTAGTTTCAGCTCTGAGATGTACTAAGTACATGCTTAAGGGTAGTGGTATATTTTAGTTTTACATTGTTTTCTTAAACATATTCCAAGATTCCTAGGCTTAAGTTACTGTAACGTCCATCAACAACTTCTAGCATTTATTTTACCTATTTACAACCTTTCTGTATTTAACCTTCACCCAGTTATCCTTTTCTCCGCCAGATGTCGACTCTGTACGGTATCAGTGCTTTCCTTGCATGCGTACATACCGGGACAGAGGTCGTTCTTATGCGACAGCTTGTCTGACAGTCAACAGCTGATCTTTATCTATTAAGTTGAAATTTCGCTTTGTCATAAGATTGCTCAAGAAAGCGTCGGCCATTTTAGACCGTTACTTTCAGACGCTGTGAGTGTTCGTAATGTTGCCGAACTTTAAATAATTTCATCGGGGTAACGTGTGTCGTGAAGAACATGATTTACTTCTAAACCTTTTGTTTTCGCATACCAGGTACGATATTTCAGCTTTACCTTAATAATTATAAGATATTACTTGTAAAACTTAATTAGGTTATTTCCACTTTTGCTTCATGTACAACTTCCTAACTCATTTTATTCAACTTATTAGAGAAACCTATATATTTCTTTTTTACAACAGCCTAAACTTTAGATGTAATTCTTACAGCCTAAATTCTAAATGTAAATCTGACAGCCTACAAAACTATAAAGCCTAAATATTCTTCCACAACCAAGCCTAAAGTGTTATGCATTAATTAACTGTAACTGTGTAGTATTTCTGCAGTGTAACAGATTTTGAAAACTTTTAATAAGCTATAAGCAGAATATATGGCTGATATGTAACTAAACGTTAACATTTCTTTTATGTTACCATGTGGCTTACCTAACATGTACAGACAGTGTTATGCAACATTACGCATGTTATATTAACAATCACCATCTATGTAGCAATTTGCTATTTATGCTACAACATTTAATAAAAACAGTCAACTCAAAGAACTATCTTTTTATGCTTATTTAAATAACTGCAAGTTTTCTAAAAAGGAAATTGTTATCTGTGTTATACAGTCAAACTGGTCCAAGTGCAGGAGATGTTTAATGCAATGAGATAACCTGCTACTACCACTGTTAGAAAAGGCCTACCTTGCAACTGAAAAATGGAATACATACTCAAAATATTTTCTACTGAGTTTTAATTAGAGACAGAAGTTAACTTAAAAAACGAGAACTATCTGCTTTTGTTCTCTCTTATGATTAAGTGTTAAATAGGCTGTATTTTTGAAAATAATTTTTGCACATGTGTACTATTTAAGATATGTTAGTATTAAATAATTTGGGAGGAGCAAGCTAGCAACATTTCGGACTTCAGCCCTAAGGGCTACACTTTAGAAATTCTACACCTTTTTTTTTTTTATATATATAGAGAGAGACGTCTCATAATAAATTTTGTCTATTTATTTAATTATATAATTACCTTTTAGAGTTGGCCAACGACAAATATATATATTTTCTTAAAACAAATCCATGGTACTTCATGTAAACTTTGTAACTTGTAAATCTTTTGTATATTTTCTGTAATTATTATTAAAAGGGAGGGTTTTTGAATTTTATTTTTTGGGAAGGGTTTTTAAATTAAATTTAATAAAATATTTATGTTTTCTTTTTTAAATCTCAATCTTTTTTGTATTAAGGGCATGTTAATTATCTTTTTTGTATTAAGGGCGTATAAACTTTTATTTAACTTGGTTAATAAACCTAAAATTATACATATTTCTATGGTTTATTGAGCTAACCTCTAGGTATCCTGTGCATTGTAAGAGATAAGCTGAAATATTCCTGCTTTTGGTGATATTTAAATTCTAAGGTAAGTCTTGAACAGTACCAATCTATGTGGCCCAGTATCGTTTCCGTTCCCTTAATTATTCTTTTGTAAGATTGGTACATGTTTTCTGGCGCCATATAATATACAGGGGGGTTCTTTTCTTTTTGTAATATACAGGGGTGGTGAAAAGTCCCGGAACGGGTTAATATTGTTTTAACCGTTACAGATGGAACTATATAACTTCGTACACTGTTACTGGGCATAAAACACTATTTTACCACAATTTCAATTAGCCGCTACCACTTCGGATTTGCGGCCAACAAGGAGTCAAAAGAAAATCTTAAATGAGAGCATAGGTTGAGTTGTACATCAAATTAAAGGTCTAATTTAGTAGAATACAATGTCGCAAATCCGACTTCAAAAGGTTCACCCTAAACAAAATGGCGGCCCTAAACGTGTTGAAATAAATCGACATAAAGTTGCTAATATCTGAAAAAGGAAGAGATTTTAAAAAAAAATCAAGAGGCAA
This sequence comes from Philaenus spumarius, assembly GCA_018207615.1. NCBI lineage: Eukaryota > Metazoa > Arthropoda > Insecta > Hemiptera > Aphrophoridae > Philaenus > Philaenus spumarius. Next base: position 24,027 of record JAGFPH010008813.1, read on the forward strand.
AATATTTTTATTTCAAAGTGCTTGACCTAAGCAATTGCTTCCAAATCGATTTCGTAAATTTTATTTTTATTCCATCTTAGAAATTAAAAAAAAAATACATCTAATTATTATTATTACCTTTTTTGTACCGTCATGTGACTTCTTTTATGTCTTATTACAAAGACCGTTTTGGAGCCGAAACTCCATCTTCAGTAGATGACTCCGTAGAGGTCGTCAAAACATTAAAACTTTGATATAACACTACACACACAAATACAAATATCTACAAGTGTATATTATGAAGTTATTAAATAATGAAATTCATTTTAAGTTAGGATAACGTTCACTTTTTGTCTCTAATCTCGCGAGCACGAAATAAGGCGGGTAAGAATTTTTGCGCTGTTGTCAGATCGTGCAAACTAAGAAACGTAGATGAATGAACAGTGGTGCGGTGGCGCTCGGACTAGGCAACACGGGATACTCAGTGTTGCCAGATCGTGCCACAGAGCGAGCGATTCTCGACCGCTTCTCGCTTTGACAGTCCCATATCTGTCAAGAGCCAAACACTCTCACCCGCCTTATCCCGTGCTCACGACAGTAGTTCATTATGTATTGAAAAACACTAAGTAACGAATTATCTAGAAAATAAGATGCCAAATATTAAACCATGCCAAGAAGAAAGAGATTATATTATAGAAAGATATTAGCGTGGTACAACGAGATAAATA
>JAGFPH010008813.1:24833-37554 GCA_018207615.1 Philaenus spumarius
ATGCATTGTGTATTGAAAATTCCCAATACGGGGGTTGGTGTGCGAAGAACGATTGTGTATTGAAAATAGTCCCAATACAAGGGTTGTCGTGTGAAGCACGCAATGCATTGTGTATTGAAAATTCTCAATACGGGGGTCGGTGTGCGAGGCACGATTGTGTATTGAAAATACTCCCAATACAAGGGTTGTCGTGCGAAGCACGCAATGCATTGTGTATTGCAAACACTCCCAACATGGGGCTTGGCATGCAATGCACTTTGCCTCGGCTGCTTCTCATAGTGTTCAGTTTCAAGGTCACATGTGCGTCCTTAGTAGTGAACGTATTAATAAACAAATTCCCTTCTTTCTGTAAAAATAGAGGTTGCTTTAAAATTGTAACTCTCTTCTGAGCCGTCAAAATTGGTTTAGTAAATTAAGTTAATGTTTAACCATGAACTTTAACTTACTTTATTTAGTTGACAGACGGAGTTAGAATGGGTGAATATTAACTCTTCATTCCTGATGAGTTTTATTCCCTGGGGAAATTCTCTTCGGGTTGTAGTAATCACTGCGCTACTCTTGTAAATTAAAAATGTATTAGTTACGTATTACAATTTCATTTGTGCAAGATTTATATCTCGTTCCTTGGACTCGTAGATTCCTGTGGTTTAAAAACGATTTTTGGTATTATTGTAGTTATTCGACCAAGACTTACATTGTCGTTACAATTTGTGTAATTCAATCTATAGACTATATCTCTCTCTATATGGCCCACCAGGTGTCTTAAAAGTCCCACTCCCCCCCCCCTCTAACTTTTGTCCTTGTTAAAACAAACAAATATCCTTTGGGGAACGATACTAATTTAGCCCAAAGTATCTTTTGAAACTATCGGAAATTTTGAGTGTCCCCTAAAAATTTTTATTTTAAAGTGCTTGACCTAAAGAAATTGCTTTCAAGTCGATTTCGTAAATTTTATTTTTACTCCTCCATCTTAGAACATGTAATTTTGGTTAGTTTTTACAAAATTTTCTAAGATGTACGAGTCGACTTAAAATTTACAAAATCGATTTTGAAGCAATTTTTTAGGTCAAGCACTTTAAAATAAACATGTTTTGTCTCGTGAAATGTTTTCTAAAAATTCTTCTTTTTCGAGATATTAGCGACTTTATGTCGATTTATTTCAACACGTTTACGGCCGCCATTTTGTTTTGGGTGGTCGGATTTTTATTTTCTTTATGTCATTTTCCTAGTCTTAAATAGAACTTTAAAATGAGGTATCACATGACAATACTTCCCATTTAAAAATTTTGAGTTGCCCCCAAAATCACCCATTTTCAGGGGACACTCAACATTTCCGATAGCTTCAAAAGATACTTTGGGCTAAGTTAGTATCGTTCCGAAAAGGATATTTGTTAGTTTTAACAAACATAAGAGTTAAAGTGGGGGTGGACTTTTAAGATACCTGGTCTATTTAAGAGGCTTTGCCTGAAAGGTTGACAGAGAGACTGACGTAGAATCGACGTGGAGCAAAACCTACTTAAGATGCAAATACGAAAATTAAAGGTGCGTAGACGCACACTAAGAAAATATTTGGCAAACATTTTATTTTAAAGTGTGAAAATTCGGATAAAACAGCGGTTAGGATCAAAAACTTAACGACATCTTTGTTTACATTAATTACCTCAACAACCGATTTAGAAAATTTCTAATCATTTTATTATTATTCGCAACAAACAGATTTTTTTGGTTAGGTTAACAAAATAAAAGTAAACACAAACAAAGATCATCGAAAATGCTTACTTTATTATAATTAAAACATCCAATGTTACATATTATAAATCGATTATCTTGTTTGGACCAAAATTTTATCACAATTTTAGGTTAGGCCAATACTGAACCGATTCACGTACCTTGAAAGAATTTACAAGTATTACTTAAATCGATCGACTTTGCCCGTTCAGCCTGCAAGGCATTCTCTCGCTGCAACCTGCACCACATGGATGTGTTCGCACGGAAATCTGTACTCATTCCTAGACCAGGCAAACCAGTACTACTTCGACCCAAATAAATAATATTTTGCCTACAGCTCCGATTTGGATGCAGTTTTCTGCATCGTGTTCAGAAAAACACCAGAAAAACATCTACGTACGACCAGTTTCGAGAGAGTGCGGAAACGCATCACGGGTGCATAAACTGCATCTAAAAGTACTTAATACTTTTGAAACCTCTAAAAATGGATGAAAAGCCGTGAACATCGGTACTTGGGGTATGGGGGGCACTGATCTCATTTCTGACAATGCGAAATTCCTCCGGTGTACCGGAGCCGGGGCTCTGGGAGAAGATTTGTGAAGTTGCGATGGACTTAAAAATTTCCTCTCGGGATTTTTTGAAGGCACTGATAAATTCTGACTATGAGGAAAGCCCTTGCGCTGAGGGCTCCGAGGAGTCGGGGCCGATGGGGGGAAAAAAGTAAGGTTTTGAAATATTTTGAAATGGCGACTTAAAGGCTTATAGTGAGGATCAGGCCGGGAGCCATGATCATGAAAAAGATTTCCTGCGCCTCTGCGGCTCAGCGAGTGCATGCAGGAAGCATAACGTTTCCTGCAAAATTTCTTGAAAGAATTATTTAGGCACCAACTAATCAAACCAATCAGACGATATGGATGCCAGCCACGAAAGTGAGGAAGAAGTCGACAACGATAATGGCGGCTTTTAAATAATTTTGGGAATAAAGAATTGTGTATATGAGAATTTTTTATTTTATACATTACGTAGGCCTATATATTTGTATTTACTATTCCAGAAGTACAGATAAACATAATTTTTGGAAAATTATGAATTTATTCTTTTTCTTTCCTTTGAAAATTGTATAATGCCTTCTGCTTTTCATGAAAGATTATACATGTCGCCCCTCCCTCAAAGATTTGTGGTGCATCGGTGGCATTTTGCAAGATCAGAAATGAAATCCCCCCACGGGAGGAAATCCCCCTCTCAAAACTCCACGAGAGGAATTTTTCAAGTCTCTATCGCAACTTCACAAATTTCCCCCCATTGACCTCCCCCAGAGTTCCCCCGGTGCACCGGAGGTATTTCGCATGGTCATAAATGAGATCAGCGTCCTCATAAACCCCCGAGTACCAATTTTCGCAACTTTTTATCTGTTTTTAGAGGTTTCAAAAAAATGATGCGCTTTTAGATGCATTTCCGCTTTCTCCCGAAACTGTCTAAAACATACATTTATGTTTCAGTACTGGTCTAACTAGATTTTACTTTTATGATTAGAAAAAGATTAAGCCCGATTATAAAGTACTAACATGGTGTGCGCAGCATGTAGTTCTCTTCTCCTCCGCTGCTGGTCCCCCTACAACCTCTCTCGCCATCGATCGCAAAACTCGTTTCGGAAGCATTTTTATCACAGTTTATCAATCTTATTCAAAATTCGAAGATATACGAATTGTATACTTTTATGTCTACTTTCAGAATTCGTTTGGTAAATTTAAATCGGACCACTCAGGTTAATATGCAAGATAATGCCCTAAATTGTTTATACTGCAATTGCGCAAAAACTATTAATGCGAAAAATTTGATCTTCTGCCTGAATGAATTACATAATAAACAATCATTTTCTGAAAGATCTGCCCTGAATATAGTAAATTAACAAAGATATACGTATTAGAAAAAATGGTAATTTGTAAACGTTTTCCGTACTTTTCCCGGGAATTTTTATGAATTTATGTATTTTGTAATTTGAGGTTAATTTTAAGAGATGGTCCCAATTTCGCCTGAAAAATAAAGATTATTATTACAGCTCCTGAATACACACATTAAATTCATTGCACAGTGCCATGATGCTATATATAACAATTATCCAGCTCGGATTATCAGAGTCGGACACCGAGTTTAAAAATAATAAAATCGAAATAAATGTATTCGTGCAATAGCTGCGAAAACATAAAAATTACCGCTTTAAATAATATACTGCTTTTTCCTACTAAAATGTAAAATTCATGATTTCTCTCTCACGAATTTCATTTTCTGTTAAGTAAACCTTATTGTGTTGATAACAATGCTTGTGATGTTTCTCCTAGATCGCTTGTTAACATCATTCTACTACATTCTAGGTAGAATTTATTTGTTCGCAATCGACCCACTGTTTTAAACAAACACTATGAAGAACGAACTAAATAAGACACAATACGTCGTTTGGTTCTCTTTGAGAACAGTAATAGACAAAATATTATAGAAACGTTTTATTCTGTGCCTACTGCCACCTAGTCATTGTTTGTGCTCAAATAATGTAATAATGAAAAACTGATACAGTACACGGTATTATTAGTTTCATAATAAGCAATGTTATAACAACCACAACCATAACTATAAATATTCCAAGTACCTAATCAAATTTTTAAACTAATTAATAAATATTTTAAACTTTTTACAATAATTAACAATGTCTGAATAAACGCTAGTAAATATAACTCTAACAATAGATAAAACAAAAACCAAAACCAAAAACAAAACCGATAAAAATAACAATACAAAATAATCAATTTAATATTTCTATTAGTAAGTATTGTTACACTTCCTCGACAAATTGAAAGTGGGAACATAAGTTAAGTTTTAATGTATGAAACGTGTATATAACAAATTAAAAATCGGTTCGACAATGCCCGAATAAAATACATAATTTATACAAAATACTATTTGAAAACAACACATTTTATTTAGGCCTACCTATCTATGCTGACGGGGATTTTTAACTCGGAAAATGTGTACAATTATAAGGATTATAAAACTGTAGGCCTATTTGTTAAAAATGTTTATTTATGTATGTTATTATGTATTTAAAGAAAGATAATAATACTATCTTTTAATGGCTTTTTATATCGTATTGATAGATCAAATGATTTAAACGTTATTAAAATTATAGTAAAGAAATTAATAATCGAATATGCTTACATGTTATACGAAGGTGTGTGAATGTTTCCGAAGTTCAACGAATATATTTTTAATTACTAATTAATTTACCTTGTTTGTGAGGTGATACTGTCGAACAATATATTTTTGATTATCTCTTCTTTAAATTTTTATAAACAAATATATTTATGATAAAACGTTATATTTATATACAGCTTATAACCTCAAAGCAAATATTATAACGTACTTTATGTAGCATACGTGAGTTCTGTAACTCATATTTAAAAAAAAATCAACTTCACATGAAGCATAACAAGAAACTATAACTTACACTGGGTTTGTGGAAGTGTTACAGAATGGTGAGGGAAATCAGCTGTTTAGATGAACGAATGTTTCCGAAGTTAAACAAATAGGTATATTTTCTTTAAATTTGTATACAAAATATATTTATGATAAAAGTTTGAATTTATATTCATTTTACAACCTTAAAGCAAATCTTATAACGTATTATAGCCTACATTAGTTATTTAACTCATGTTTTAAGAAAATCAACTTTACAAGATTTATATATTGATTGAAGTTGAAAACATAACTCCAAATTATAATCATTAGGTTTGTTTTAGTATTACAGATGATTTGTGAAATCATATGTTATATTATAATGTTACTCACGTACGTACGGAAGTACACTAGCTTATATAGGAGTTTGATGATTATATATTTAAGCAATTATTTATTATTGTATTATTATTTATATGTTTTATTTCTGTGTACACGTATAGTTGACATGTTGTAAACCTATAACATAATTCCAAGATTGCAAATTTAGAACAAGTTAATTTTATATTAAGTTAATATCTCTATTATATAAAAAATCCTGTCATTCCAGCAAAAACTCTAGCCGCACTGAGGATGCCTCATAATCTAGATCAACTTTATATAAACCGTTAATACTTTTGAGTGTATAATTAAATATTGAATTTGGTCTGTGCGAGTCAATTCATACGACTCGATAGATGAACCTTGAATTCAGTAGAACATTGATTATAGTTTTTAAACAAGTAACTTTTTTTAAAGATAACTTATAAAGAGGCGTATATTTAAAGTAATATAATATTAGGATCCAATATTCCAGATTATCTGATATCATATTGTAGTAATCTGTTATCTACATAGTTATTATAGGCTGCAGCATAACGAACGATATACTATAATAGAGGGCATATTTTTTGCGCGATATTGCACCAGCGATGCAAACTATAACACTAGATACTATTTGGTTGGTATCGCTATCTCATCAAAGTCCATTAACTCGACATGATTTCGCTCGATAAACATAGTTTTATATACAGAGTGTTGAAAAAGTCCCGGACTCGCTAAACAATTCTAAAACGAATAGAGATACGAATTTGAAATTTTAATCGTGGACACAGATAATAAGATTCTACATTTCAGCGTGGTTAATAAAATTATCCGCCATTTTGAATGTAACTTTTATTTTTTTTAAATGGGCAGGTGGGCATGTGATACATCATTTCGATGTAGAATTTCAAGAGAAAAACAACGGTGAAATTTGCACATCCATATCTTTCACCGATTAAAAATGGCGGTGTTTTTTGGCCGCCATTTTTAATTGGTTAAAGATATGGTTGTGCAAATTTCCCCGTTGGTTTTCTCGAAACCGTGTTTTCCGATTTTGCCCCATTTTGCTGTACTTGCACAGGAAATAAATGTTTGTTGTCCTTCTTGATGCAAACTGATACAATACAAATGCAATGCACACTCTTAACTACTGACATTTCTGACTATGAGGTTTCCGGGTTTAGGAGTACCTATGATATCTATGGGTTTAAACATCATCTCTTTAAAAATGTAACTAAAACTTCATCCTGTCTTGGTAAGATTTTTAAATTGTATTTGAATTTTTTGAATCTAGTTGTAAAAACTTTAATGAAACAACCTTATTAAAAAAGATATAGGCCTACAGGGTGTCTTGCGACCATATGAACAAACTTTGTCATGTTATTCAGTATGTCAAAAGAAACAAAAAATGTAACATAACATGTGTCCTATCTCATTCCGTTTTCGCTCTGTCTGTCTGTATGTGTTTTTTACAAAATACTTAATATTTTTAGAAGTAGAAAAGATATTGAGCTCAAACTTTGTACACCTATCTGTTGCATAACCTTTTATCACTGTACGAAAAATTAGAAAAATATTTTAAATTTTTTAGAAATTGCGGCCGTTTATTATTTTTAAAGACAAATATCTCAAAAACCGCTACCTTTACTAAAAAATTACAAGAGACAAAATTTTAATTTTTTAATGACAAAATCAATGTTTTTTTTTTTATTTTTTCTGTAGCTGAAAGGACAAAACAGAGATATTGACAAAAAAGAAGGAAAATTGTATGTCTTGGTAGTTGTCAACAATACCCAGAATTACTGTAGAAACAAAATATTTTAAAGTTATTTTGAGCTAAAATAATAAGTTATTTGCATAAAGTTCCGAGCACTTTCTGAGCTGAACGAATCCCTATTGAAATATGTAGAGCGTTCATTAAGGTGTAAAATTAAATTTAATTTAATTTACGTAAAATGAGCATATAAATTTAATAAAATAAGTCCCAGTGCTGTAACTGCAGTAATTGTTAATACAGGGTGTCTTGCAACCATATGAACAAACTTTATCACGTTATTCATCATGTAAATATTATTAATATTAAATAATCAATAAACTAAAAATGTTATCAAAAAAAGTTAAGAAACAAAAAAGTTAGACAATTTTAAGACAAATAACATGATGTATAATTTATTCTTATTGGCTGAAGGATAAAACTAAGAAAATTACATTTTTGTTAACATGGGTTATTGAAACCACCATTAGAAAACAACAAACAACAAAACAGCTGATTACAAATAAAGTGGTGTTAATATCTATTAAGTGAATTATTGAACTGATAGTTATAAAAAAATGTATAATCTGTGCTCAAAATGGCGTCCTCGAACAGACAGACAGACCGAAAACGGAATGAGATAGGAGCACATGTTATATTACATTTTTTGTTTCTTTTGACATGCTGAATAACGTGACAAAGTTTGTTCATATTGTCGCAAGACACCCTGTATAGTACCCTTAATAACCTAATTATTCCTAATACTAGCAAATTGAAAACCTGCTTTGATGTTATAATAAAAATATAATTTTCAAGAATTTCCATTCTGTTTTTCTATGGTGTATAATACGACCTACCTATACGTTTAAAGTTGTTAACACCCTTCTCCCCTAAACTCCAAAATCATAGAGGGTCAAATATGTTATACGTTGTGTCCTGTTATGCAACACAAGTTATAAAGAACGTTTTGTTAACTTATTTTCAGTAACACAAATAATGAAGTGAACTAATTTTATGAACACTCTGTAGATCCGCATTTTGCTTCCGATTTTGTGCAGACGTTGGTAATCTAACAAGTTCGTCAGCTAAACAAACAACATCCGGAAGCACAGTTCTTGATAGGAGGTAAATTTTTTTCGAGATTTTTCGTAATATAATAAGCCTATTTTAAGGTTTTATCTAAAAAAATAAACATAGAATATTATTTCGTACATTTTGTTCTTTACAGCAAGATTGGTTAACCGAAAATCGATCAAAACGTAAAATATCATAAAAGTACCCATTAGACCTCATAAGTACTCATACGTAAGTGGATATTCAAATCCATGTAAGGAATTTTACCGTGGGACAGCTTCTGATCTGTGTCTGGCGGGCGGGGATCATACTCTGGGAGCGAAACGAGCTGTACTAGAGGCTGAGGTGTAAACAAATTCTACTAATATATTTCATACACATTACCAGCTATTCAGCGCCTTCGTGAGTAGACAAATTTCCCAAATAGTTTTTTGAAACCCTGAAACATATAAACTTAATTTTGTATATTCGCTCAACTCACATCAGCGATATATCTGCGTGATCGAATTATTAGCGAATTTCCATAGGAAAAATTAGTTATTGCAGTGGCCCTTATGGTGAGACCTAAGGACGGGAGTAGCAAATGAGCACCGATCATGGTGTCCAGAACACATTTTTGTGTGTAATTAAAAATGATATAAATTTGTGTTCGCGCTCTAGTGGCCGCATTTTAAATCTGATTTGGTACACATGTTGGTTGTCTACGTCGCTTGGACGAGTTCGTTAGCCAAAACAATCCAACAAGCAGAAGTAGGTGTTTTGACTGGAAGTACAGATAGTGCCAAGCTATAGAATACAAGGGCTGGTCCACTTTCTTTGATGTTGACGCTCGCCGACGGTCCCTGCCTTCCTCTCGCCCCCCTCCTATGTGACGTCACTCTTGTACCATGACATAGCTCTCACGTGTTATTTGATATAAAGTTGCAGACGATAATTCTTTAAAAAATTGTGCAATACACACATCACCTAAATTATTTGTTTACCAAGTTTGGTGAATATTAAGTAATTATTTTGTTCAGTACAAGTGTTTAAAGAAGGTATATAATTCCGCGAGATTTCGCTTTTTGGCGCAAATTCAATGTTAATTTTCTTGAAGAAGCATTCCACGAATTTCTTTAAAAAATTATACAGTACACACAATCACCTAAATTATATGTTTAGCAAGGTATTTATTTATTTTTTTAATGTTACGTTGAAGACGAGATTACTTTATGAAATGTTACTAAGATTATCAAGTAATATTGTCTGCAGCGTTACTTGAATATTCCAAGAAACACCCTTACTAACAAAATACATCAAAACAAACATTTTCAGGACGATGAGATATAAATATATAAATATATAATATATAAATAATAATACAACAAAACTTAGAGTACCGGTAATTATTGATAACTCAAAATTTAAAAACAACAAATTTTAAGTAATCAGTTTCACATTAACAAATATTGTTTTTTTAATGTAAGAGTTGCAAGCGGGATTACTTTATGTTAAAATTTTGCCAAAGTACTCAAGTAATTTCTTCTGCATCTTTAAGTTAAAATGTTTAAAAAAATCTTTACTAGCAAAATGCACTTAAAATTATCAGAATAATAATTAGATATAAATAAATATGTAATATACAAATAATTATAATCAAATTTAAACCTAGAGTAATAAAATAATTGATGACAAAAATAAAAAATTATTTTAAGTTAAACTTTTAGACTAAATTAAATTGCAGTGTCAATTTAAATTAAAATAGTTCAATTGTTTAAATGTAACTATTAAATTAACTATTCCCTAAGGCCTAAGGAAGGAAAATTTCTATAAAGCTGTTTTATTTTTTTTTATACATATATTTTATGTCAGCAATAATTATTATGTCATGTGCATATCTGCATATAAGCTACTCATTATGTGTAAATATTTATAAGTTGTATGTGTTTTATTTTATAAGTATTACACATGTTTTATTAAACTGCAGTATGACATTCAAGTTTTGGTGGTATATTGTAATAAATACAATCATTTTCAATAATGTAGCACATTTTGTTCAATTTCGTATTTAGTTTTCAGAAATGTTTCAGAGAATCAGATTAAAAGTATGCTAACATTAGTGCACTACATCGGTTTATTACCTACGAATTTGTTATTTTTATTGTAACCCTGTCTTCTTCTTACATCTTTAGACTAATTGTTTACAGTCTACTTATTGCTTTGTGTGGTGTCAATACTAAAACTAAAGAGCGCATCATAAAAATGATACAGCTTTGCTAAGAAATTAAAATTATTGTAGTAGAGAATACTTATGAGAAGCGGTGGGAATGGAGCAGGAGTTACCACCGTGACGTCATCACAGTGGCAAGAACGGGAACGCTTTCCTTGGCGGACTGGTCTTGCCCTTGTATTCTATAGCCCTGGTGCCAAGCAGCGTGAATCGTCATTTGAGCATGCGCTATAACGCCTTACCCTCTCCTACTCGACTGTGGGTCTTCAGTACAGTCATCACCAAAAAGTGTTGATATACAATCAACACGACTGCATAGCAGACATGAATCAGGTAGGGCAGGCGGCTCTGACTGTACTCCACCGCGAGAGGATAAATGTGGTGGGAGTCGGCGTAGGAGACTTGTACACTCCCCTCTTCGAGCTCCATCCTAATTGGCGCTATCGGTAACTATTTTTGAGATTTTTCCTACCTGATTGATTTTTTATTAGAGTTTTTTCTAAACATATAAATGTAGGATGTTACTCTGAACATTTTATGTTTTTACGCGACCTTATAGCTAGCTTTGTTTCCTCAAAATCGATGCAAACGTAAAATACCATAAAAGTACCCGGTTCAAATCCACGTGGTGGATCTTCTCATCCGAGACCGACGGGCGAGTTTTTACACTACGAGCGAAGCGAATTTTATAATCCGAGGCCGCAAAATTGAGGGGAAAACTCGCAAAGATAGAGTCGAAGCAGGATGCTTTAACCCAAACAAATTCTACTAATGTATTTCGTACAAATAGGCAGCAATTCAGCACCGTCGTGAATAGATATACTATATTTCCCAAATTGTTGGTTGAAAACCTAACACATCGCCTTATAAACTTAATTTTGGAAATTTGCTCAACTTACGTCAGCGGTTCAGCTGCGTGGTCGAATTATTTTATTTTTATTTTTAAGTTTAACTTTTTGGGAGCTCTTTCAGTCTACTGCATTTTGCTGGTTGCGTAGGTCAAAAACTAATTACTTTGCTGTATGCTGCACCCAACGTCTTTAATTTGCATAAAGTAAGCGACAAAATAAAAAGCTAAAAACAAAAACTCATAAGTATTTTATTGTCAAAATAATTGATTAAAAACACTGTAAACTATAAATCTAGACTTTGAGCTGCGGTGCGGCAAGTGCATAAAAGCCCTTCAGTGAACCTCGTATATCTCTAACAAGAACTTATTACACTGCTGCTTTATGTACCAAGGAAATCTTGCTTTTGTTGTTGGATATCATAAATAAGCCCTCAGTCTTTGTCTTTACTGCCAGCATGAAAGTAATTGCAACAAGATCATTCTACGTTTAAACTCTTTAGCTGGGTTTTACGTTGATTGAGGAAACAATACAATATATCCTGAAATAATAAAACAAATAGTCAACAAATGCAAAGAGAGCCATGAATAAAATCAACTGTTTCTAAAACCCAATAAGTTTCACTTCTAACGTGCGAGAGTAGCACACAACTTTGATTAAGTTTATTAGTTTTTTTGTTCCTTATTTTTGTGGTTCATGGTTTCATTTAATCAGTTGGTTACCAGAAGTAGTTTATAATTAAATATACCTGGATAAAGAGTTCAACGATGCTATGTAATATAGTTAGGATTATAATATGTAGTCTGAGAAGGACCTTTTCATGTAACAACTAATCTTGTTTTCAATTTAAATTATGGAAATATGCTTTCGTATTTAACCGCAACCAAGCCATGAAACAGATGGTTGATTTCCCAACGCTTCTATCCCATCCACCAAGACAACTTGTAAGCTCAAATACATGAGTTCCATTCATTAAACATAATTTTAAAATGCCATTCAATATTATTAACTCTTTCACACCTGCTTGTATACAGCTTTATTATACAAACTGTCGTAATTGATTTTACCACAGATCTTTCTGATTTAACGTCTTTTTCTTGTAACCAACAATTGATACAAAATATCCAGATAGTATACTTGTTCAAATCGTTTGGTTTACTGATATAGAAAGACTAACTTTAATCTAAATACCTAAATGTCGTCGATACAACATTTAGTGTAGTTACTCTTATAAAATAAAAAAAATTATGGACTTTAAAAGCAATAGTTTGTATGACACAGCCAAAGGCTATCAAAAAC
>JAGFPH010008814.1:0-13720 GCA_018207615.1 Philaenus spumarius
AATTATGGGTATTACAATGGTAAAATAGACGTAAACATTTATTTTATTTTTTTATTATTTATTTATTTTCTGGTATTTATTATTGCAGTGATAAACACACAATATGATTTCTTTTAGCCGAACCAATAAAGGGAAAAAATAGGCCTTTGTTGGATATAATTAGTGAAAAGCTGACATCTTGTTTATAAAATTGTTAATGTTCTTTATATTAGGAGAGCCAGTTTTTATTCGGGGGATTATTCCTACTCCTAAGTTATTAGGACCGTTCCATTCTCCATCAAATATGGACCCACCATTATTGGACTGGCTAAAACCGGCAAGTGTCAAGCAGCAGAACATGTTTTGTTTACTGTCAATTTATTAATACACCAATTTATTAATACTGTTGGTAGCGCTTGGGCCTGAAAACCAAACAATCTACTTTTGAAAACCAGTAACTGGACGAAAAGTGTATTACAGGATTTCCAAAATCATCCATAAGTTGAACGATAAAAGGAAGCTTAATCTGCTTGCTTATGCCATAACAGGTTGTGACACAACATCTTCTTTCTTTGATCTGGGAAAAATAAAATCTTTGGACATTTTACAAAAGTCAGAAGAAGCTCAAACACAAGCGTCGGTGTTTCTACGTCAAGATGATTCCAAAGAACTGAAAACAAACGGGGAAAATTTTATCTTAACAGAAAAAGCACATGAACTTCAATGAAGCTCGTTACTTGAAAAAATTGCAAAAAAATCTAATCTAAGGACAAACTTCGACCTTGCAAAGCATCCCCCCTTCATCAGCATTTGTTCAGGGTTTATTTTCAAGTGCAGACATGGCTTGGTAACAGATTGGATGCTACAGTTTTGGAGTTGGAAGATGGAAAAGATGAAAGAAAATGGAGGTTACAGGAAAGCTTTAACACCAACACTAAGTACTAAGTCTTTTGTAACTGATGACCTTCTGCACCTCGTGTCTTGCAGCTGTATGACATCTTGTATTAAATATTGTGGGTGTCCAAAAGTAGAACTTAATTGTTTTAAGGTTTTAATGTGATAACAGTCCTAATAATGTAGATGAAATAATTGATGATCAATACTAAACTGGATTGGAATAAAACAGTAGCAAGAATGTTTCCACTGTCTTAGGCCGGCCACACACAGAATCAGACACGGTCAGTCATAGTCAAAGACGCCTTTAGTCTTTTCTGTCTGTTTGACTGTTATTGACTGATGCTGTGTGTGGGGGTTTTAGTCACTGGGCGTCATTGCCTCCCTCCATTTTCAGTTCTTCTGTCCACCAGATTGTTGTATTGTGTGCATTTAGTGCTTATTGAAAGTTTTTAACCTAACTTTGAAACGAACTTTGAAGAGAAGGAAGAGGAAGCTATAATTATGACGTGGAACTTGATTAATTTGTTTGAAAAGGCACTAATAACAGAGATCTTTGGGTACACCCTATAAACGAGAAGAGGAACCTCGTAAACTTTATTAAGGAATTGAGAACCATCCCAAAAAATCGAAAACTACTGTCTAATGAAAGTCGAAAAGTTCGAATACATCTTGGAAAAAAACCAGGATAAGATTAAAAAACAAAACACGAATTTGAGAAAATCAAGTGACGAGGAGGGGTTGTGCGCAGGTGGCTCTGACGGACACTGTCTGATAGCTTTTGACTAAAGTGTCTTTTGAGGGAGCTGCGTCAGTCAAGGAAAACACATATTTAGACGTCTGTTTGTGTCTGTTCTTCTCGTACGATGCAGTGTGTGGCGACCCCATAACCACCCATGCTAAACCCCCCGTTTTAGTTGCTATTAGTCAAACTGACTAAACGTGACTGACCGTGTCTGATTCTGTGTGTGGCCGGCCTTATATAAAACTGAAACTCTCTACTTTAATGTGCCAGTATTGTATATATCCCAGACAATTTTAAGATATCGTAAATAGCAATTTGAGTGATGAATGGATGGTCCATGATGGTGTTTTGACATTAAACAAAACATGTTCTGCTGCTTGACACCTGTCGGTGCCGGCTTTAGCCAGTACGGGTCACGGCGCGGCGGGTCCATAGGTGGTGGATAATGGCACGGTCTTAATAACTTAGGGTTATAAATAATCCCCCAAACTAAAACTAGCTCTCCTAATATAAAGAACATTAACAATTTTATAAACAGAATTTCAGCTTTTCACTAATTATATCCAATAAGGCCTATTTTTCCCCTTTATTGGCTTGGCTAAAAGAAATCATAATGTGTTTATCACTGCAATAATAAATACCAGAAAATAAATAAATAATGAAAAAATAAAATAAATGTTTACGTCTATTTAACCATTGTAATACCTATAATTAGACCAGCTATACAAATAAAAGTCCAAACAATAGGCCTCTACTGCAGATTGACCGCTGATATGCCAACGGGCTGATCCGGCCCTCGAGGACTCGTACGCCCCGCGCCGCACCATCTCCCTTTGCCAGGCCGATTAAGTCAACTGTCTGCACTTAACATTTATAAAACTTATATCAATATAAAGATTGCAAAATACCCTAAAAGTTTTATTTGTGCCATTTTTTCATAACTTGTCTCATATTAATAAAAAATAGCTAAACATGTAATTATTGTAATAGAAAAGTTAAAATTTTAACATTAAATTTAAAAATACACGGTAAATAATTGTTTTATAGCTTAAACGCAAAGAACCTTTTTGATAGAGAATATTATAAGGATTACAATAACGAAATAAACATTACTCTATCGCTTTTTATCTCTTAGATATTGGCAAAATAAAAAATCTTTCAAAAGTTAACTTTAAGGGGGGGGTAGGGGGGGAAGCAAGAGGGGGAGGTTCAGGGACTTTTCAGAAAATATTCCTTATATAATCAACTAACATCCATGAAAAAATCAGCTTTTCACTAATTAGTTCCCACTCAAACCCTTTATTGACTGGGCTAAAATTGAAGACTAATTTTCGTCTATATGTATTTTATTACACAGTGAATTCAGTTTCCGCTATATGTTTGGTTTTATAAATCCAAGCAAATGACAATTCTATTAGTTTATATTAAAAAAACGTCATTGCGAAGATTTTGAAGAAGTATAATTAATTGGTTGGTTTCATTTTAGACTAATGTTACAAATTACTTTTGCACAATTATTCAGGAATTTAACTCCGCAAGTTTGCAAATTAATCAAACGAATTCTTCAAATTAAAAGAATTACATGTAACACTTTATTGTAAAGATTTACAAACCATTACAATAATTGAGGATTGGATTAAATGCAAATTAGAGCTTCTTTCGCTTACACAAATTATAGATCGGACCAAAATTAGTCCCAAAATACATGTTTTTACATTCCGTCAAACCGTTGACTAGAAGAAGTATTAAGCATGCTATTTTAGATTTTATTCAGAAGAATCTCACAACCTATCAGTAAGTTAGTTTATTATTATTAAAACTACCCAAACTATTATTTAGTAACGTTGGGTAGTAATAGATACGTAATTTTGCTATAATGTAGTCTTACTTTAATTTCGAGTCTACAAATCAAAACACATCTAATTTAAGTTTTGTCAAATAAATGGTAGCTTTTAGATTTAATCGTTAAAAGTTTATAAGTATAATAATGTGTACCTGCGATTTAAGTGTTATAATTTATTGGTATTTAACTTTTTTCTCTATTTAAACATAAATGCTTACTCCTACCGTTATTTATTTGTTACGTAAAAAGTTCTGAAAAATATAAAAATTTCTGATATAAGTGGATTAAATTTAAATAGGCTAACATACAAAATTTTAAATTATTAATAAATTTCTATCCTTTAAAGTGCCAAAAGCACGGTCAAGGAACCTTATTTTTGTGTGTTAATTAACACAATTAACATTCATTCTAACGTCAATATAAAAATGCTCAATTTAAAATAAAAATTTTAAAGATAATATATTAACAAACTAGCAAACTGATAGTTTTTTTCAAAACTTTGTTTTTGTAGTAATAATATAAAAATTTGTGAAACTCTCTTTGAAAAACAGATACAAAATATTTTAATGTCTGCACTTGAATACAAATTAAGTATTTTCCTGTAACTCCAATAAACCGTTTTAAACAACAAACAACCGCTCACTTTACAATTAAAGTTGTAAGCCTTTGCCTTTACAATGAATTACTTTTATAAAGTATTTTAAATTTTGTTTTACCATACACGTATTTTTTTTAGCTTATTGATTATAATATATATTTCAAATAAATTATAGTTTTTAAAAATTATATGTTAATTGAATCAATAAATAAAAATGGTTGAGTGATTATTCAAATTTATATGGTTTATTGTTGATAGTTAATTAGTAAAAGTTAGAGTCAAATCTTTACTCCCACCCCGCTCCCACTGACACTGAGATTAGGATAGTAAAAAACTGTTTCTTTAAAATAACATTCATAAATTTTAATAATAATAATATTGCGATGAAAATGTTTATGTTTATTTTTAAAAATGTATTTTAATAAAACATGTGAATAAACATTCATTATTTATAAGATGATGCTGCATGAACATCTACAATAACTATATACGAAATATATAAGTTAAAATAGTAAGTACCACTAATATGAGATTATTTAGAACTTAAGAATTCTACTAATCGGTATTTAGAGTACGCAGTTTTACATAATACGATGACAAAGTAGCTTGCTAGGGAGTCTGGAGAAAATCAAATAAATTCGTTATATTTATTCATTTTACAGTAATAATGCACAATAAAGATAAAGTTTCTGTATGCTGTACTTATCTATTATTGCATGAGTTATATGAAGGTAAAGTTCAACAATGTTTTATAAAGTAAATTAATAAACAAAAAATTACTTTAAACCTGAGAAATAAACTAAATCGTTGTTTGAATAAATTTTAACGACGGATGTCAAATATGTATTAGTCGACTGTTTCAATAACATTGAGCAAAACTAATATTTTCCTTGAACGAATGAGCCAAGTCTTGACAAACTAACACCATAATAATTATTTTATTTGTGACAAAGTATACGAGTTTGTGTACAATGATATTTGAATTGGACGACCAATGTAAAACGTATTGACGATAGAGTAAGCATTTAATGCTTATCAATTAATTGTTTTCTAAAATTAATTAATGTAAAGTAAACTAAATTGGGAATGTTAACAACAGAACTGTTGAATCTGACGGTTCTTAAACAATAGTAGCGGTGTTTGGACACAAACATTGCATTTTTGCTTCGGTACCAGTAATACGTTGTGTTCCTGTGAACTACTAAGACATAGTTTTGTGAATTATAGTTAGTTTGCACAGTTTTCTATCCAAGCAACCGTTGTTGCCTAATTAAATACTGAGCAGTGGTGCAACTTAACTAACTACAACTTATCTAAACAATATAAATAGAGTTGAAGTGTATGTCGGCGATTTCGAAAAAAATCCTTTTTTTTAGCTCTTATGTTTATTCACACTTAATTTTTTTTTTTTATTCCGGAATGGCTGAACCAATTTTGGCAAAATGTTAATTTTCATGTAGAGGACTTTCAGAAACACTACACTACTTTTGATTACAGCAATATTTAAGGTTCCTATTTATATTTTTAAAACCATGCATAAAATTAGGGTTATTGTGGGCTAACGTGACACCTAATTTGGACCAAAAACTTAACACACTTTTAGGTTAGGCTTATATTGAACCGAAATATCTTTCTTCAAATCGTTAAAATGTATTACCATTTCAACCTAATTGACAAATTAAGAAACATATAATTTTGTTAACAACCAACGGCGTTTTAGGTTTGGTTTGTATAATTTTATTTTACACAAAATCCTGTCATTCCCGCAAAAAGCATACTTCATATGCATCAGGATATAGGTAGGATTAAGCAAACTACTGCCGTACGCCGGTCCAAGTGCCTCCGTTCTAATCAATCATCATTTCAATGAAACAATATCAGATTATTCAATACTGTAATCGGTTTCCACAGGCTTTCTTTCAATGCCAGTGGAAACAATTAAACAATATTATTTAATTTAATTAATTAATCAAATAATGTTGTTAAGCAATTACTGCAATTGTGTTTGTTTTCAGACAACGTTTATAACTTATACTAAAATTAAAGTTAAGAGAAACATCAAAGTTACTATCGTCAAAACATGGGATTTCAATGTAAAAACAAACAACTTGTTTTCTTATTATTCTATTAAATGCTACCTGGTTCTTTCTACACATTTGGTCACCCTGAACTGGAAAGCAAATAAACTTTAATATTCATAGAAAGCATATGATGGAGGCAAATTATTTGTTGTTGTTATTAAAAGAAACAAAATACAAAAATTTGGGTCTGCGTCGGACCAGACGGTGGAAGTTATACTTCTTTGGCCATCCAATGGTATAGACAGGTAGACCTACTATTGATTTAATATATTTTGGGAAAACTAGTCATAACTTAGAGTTTCCCTACTATTTTGTAGACGATAGCCTATTTTTTATAAAAACACTAACCAACACTGAAGGCATATTTTAAAATTAATATCCCATTTTTTCCTTCTTTGTTACACACGCTTATGAATACTATAGTTGCATCTGTTTGGTTGGTCACAGTTAGTCTGGGGACCATGATCAGTGCTCACTTACTACACCCAACAAAATGAATGAGCTCCCGATGTTTCTGCATACCGTCGTGAATCACTCTGCATATACAATTTTTAATGACTGCCAAAAACGTGTTCAGGGGACCATGATCAGTGCTCACTTACTACACCCAACAAAATTAATATTGCATTGTCATCGGTCCTTGATAAGTGTGCAAAGTTTCAAATCAATCAGACATTTAGAAGGGGGTGAAAATCATGTCGTGTTCTGGGGACCATGATCAGTGCTCACTTACTACATCCAACAAAATTAATATTTCATTGTCATCGGTCCTTGATAAGTGTGCAAAGCTTCAAATCAATCCGACGTTTTGAAGTATAGGAATATACGAAGAAAGTTATAAAAAGGCACTTTCCGGATTTTACTCCTAACGTGTGACGCGGTTTCTCGACCGACACCCCATCCCGACTACAACGGGCGCAAAGAAGTATAACTTCAAAAAATAATACTTTAAGTATTCCCTTCTATGAGATATAACATGTCATCTCTTTTCTTATTACGAAAAATAAATAACACAAGGTAAATTAATGATATCAATCAAATAAGTTAAGGCCTGTAACACTGAGTCAACGAATTTCAGGCTCTAACCCTACAAAGTATCTGCCGTGTGTACTTTATCAAGCCTCGCTTGGCTCTTGTAACTTGCCCTGTAAACAAATCGTGTCAAATTATTCCGCGAGAGGAATTCAAAGCACGTAAATAAAATAAAACATGGCTACGAAAGTTGTGATGTACTTGTGTACGTGAGTCTTTGTTAGTCAATGTTACATGTGTGAGACCTCATATTTTACCACTGCTTGTTTGTTATTTATATGAGTTATTTGTTTTTGTAATGGTAATAACAATTTCCGTAAAAACTTGAGGCAAAAAGTAAGTAATACATAATCAAATATAATGAATCTATGTAGTTAAATAAGCTAACATCAGTAATAAAAACACAACTTTATCTAAGCCAAATAATTGAAATACAGTATAAGTCCACTGTATTATTACATTCATATGTTGTGATCAATACATAAAAACAAAAGAATATAACATATATAATATTTAAATAGTATCATTTACATTTAATAGAGAAACACAATGTCATGGTGTATTTTGGAGTTCAGCAAAGATTTAAAAAGTGAGTTTTTAAAAGTTGTTTTGCCTGTCATGCCTTTCGTGTACTTTTAAACTTTCTACAACACACCTCACCACTATAAAGTGACTTGCCAACAACTTCATAACTCTAGCACAACTTCTTCATTATACAAACCAGATGTCGTTTCACTGAGTTCGAATTATTTTTGGTTGCGTAGTTGACAGCCACAATGTTTTATTGCAATACAATTTAACTGATTGTAGGATTGTCAGTGCACTGTGGATTGTTAGTTTTTGTTAATTAATTCGGCCATTTTAAGATTGTATTTTGAATTACAAAACATAGTTAAAATAATCTTTACTTTTCTAAAAGTTATGTAAGCTTGTATTTTTTGTTATTATTTAATTCTAAGGGTATCTGTGTAACTTCAATAAATAGGTATCTGCTTCAGTACAAGTGGTTTAAAAAATCAACTCCTATAAAAGCGCGTGTAACGTCCGAACATACATACGTAAGTGAGTAACAATACAATATATCAGCTGATTTCACCCATCATCAGTAATACTTTAACAAAACCCAGTGCAGATTATATTTGGGGGTTATGTTTACAACTTCAATCATTATAATTTCTTGTGAAGTTGATTTTTTAAAATATGAGTTATAGAAGTAATGTACGCTATACGTTATAAGATGAGTAGCAAACAAAGCTTCTGAAGATGGGGTCTACCCGAAACGCGTCAAGCTAGAGAAAGACAAAGCTAAGAAAGGCGGATAAGCAAGAAGACAAATGTTTCAAGCATCTTAGAGGAAATAATAGTAACAAATGCAGTGAATATAAGATTTGCTTTGAGGTAATAAACTGTATATAAATACAACTTTATATCATCAATATATAGTCAGTTTTACAAATGTAAGGAAGAAATATTTTTTCGTTTAACTTCGGAAACATTCGTACATCTTTGTATAACATATAAACATATTATCTACTTATATAAAGCTAGACGGTAACATTGATTCATTGACATTAATTATTATGCACTTCCCGTAATCGGACCCCCCTCAACCTTATACTTGAATTAAAGCTCTCGACGAGAAACTTTTGGAAAAATTGCCAGAATTTAACAATTTTTAATTTTGGTAGCACCTTTTGGGCGGGAACGATTTTTTTAGATTTTTTGAATTTCTTCATTTTTTCACTTTGAGCGTGTTTTGTAAGAAAACGGTAAAAGGTAGCAAAAAATTTTAAATACAAAAGTTGTAGAAAATATAATTTCAGACCAACGAGTTTTCATCAGATTTAAGATCCAATCATCCATTTAGCCACTATTCATCCGAGAAGGGAAGCTCCGCCCAACGTTCTTAAAGCTAACCAGTTTCACTGATTCACTGACATTAATTATTAGGCACTTCCCGTAATCGGACCCCCCTCAACCTTATACTTGAATTAAAGCTCTCGACGAGAAACTTTTGGGAAAATTGCCAGAATTTAACATTTTTTTATTTTGGAAGCACCTTTTGGGCGGGAAAGATTTTTTCGATTTTTCAATTTCTTCATTTTTCCACTTTGATTGTGTTTTGTAAGAAAACGGTAAGAGATAGAAAAAAATGTTCAACACAAAAGTTTTAGAAAATTTAATTTCAAACTAACTATTTCCCATCAAATTAAAGATCCAATCATCCGTTCAGCCGCTATTCACCCAAGAATGAGCTCCGGCACACAATCCTTCAAACTTCCCATGTTAATCTTATGAAGACAATGTTTAATGAGTTTAAGTCAGCTGCCAAATAAAACAGCTGATTTATGCTAGGTCATCTATGTACAAACGAGCCAAAGATTAACGAGATTCTTTATCGAATTTTCCAACTGCGAGCGAAGCGAAGCAGCCATCTGAGGCCGAAGGCCGAGGCGGGGTTGGGACGCGAACCGTCCAGGGGCAGAGCCCCTAGTTCGATTATAAATTTGTTCAGTATAATATTAATAACTTCTAAAATCATTTGATCAATCAATATCAAATAAAAATCCATTAAAAGATAATATTTATATCTTTCTTTAAATAAATAATAACTTATGTAAATACAAAATTTTAACAAATAGCCTACAGTTTTATAATACTTATACCCTAATTGTACACATTTACCGAGTTAAAAATCCCCGTCAGCATTAGCTATTTTATTTTCAACTAAACTTAAAAAGCCAGTCCCGCTTGAAGTCTACGACAAGCAAATTAAATGGAGCAATCAAGTTAAATACCTAGGAGTAACATTGGACAGCAAAACTAATTTTAACAAACATACACTCGCCAGAATTTCATCGTCAAAACGCACCAGAGTAGCTCTTTATCCTGTCATTTCTTCATCTAGCACTCTATCCATTTCAACCAAACTCATGATTTACAAACTTTATATTCGCCTCATAATTTCATACGCTGCTCCTGCATGGTTCAGTCTTGCATCTAAAACTAATCAAAATAAAATTGAAAGCCTCCAGAACTCCATCCTCCGTCAAATATCGCAATCTCCATGGTATGTTTCAAATGAAACCATACGCAATTCTTTAAAAATTTCTACACTTAAACAATTTATTATCAATCTTACATTCACAACTTTTCAACGATCTTCTAAATCAACATATCAACACCTACGATTAATCTCAAGAGAAGAAGCACCAAACGTCTACCAAACGTCTACGACCAACTTCTTTAATCCTGCATCTGCTTAAGTAATACACTAAATCAAAACACAAATATACACCCAACTCAGAATGAAGAACACTCTACACACACACACACACACCCATACTTAAACAGTGAAGAACACTATATAATCATGTATATGTATCACACTAACCGCCAAAGGGCTTGCCCTGAGGCAGAATTCTATATGTTACAGATAAACAGGCATTTAATGCAATGGCCTAGATAGAGTCTGTTGTTTTTAAATAGAATTTTGTATAAAAGATGAATTTATTTCTGATGTGTATCTAATTAATCCGCGTGTGATTTTTCACTGGGGTTTACTAGTAAGGAAATAAAATTAACTCGAGTTTTGTAGATTCAAAACTTTCCAAATTCGATTTTATAAAAGTCTACTCTTCATTCAAGGAATTTACTCAATAGTTAACTGGGTCAGCCATAATTGGTATTAACTAATTTCAAACATTATGACTCCAAATTACATTTAAAAACTAGCCGGTATCAGTAAAATAGAGAACAACATAAATAAAAAAAAACTTATGACTCTGTCATATTAATGTTTAAAAATAATGTTTTACATTATTTTATTCATACGATAGAAACATGCTTACTTGTATTAATATCTCTACTCAAAGTACATTATGTAATAAGTAGCCTACGTTTTCTGTAGCTACATAACTACAGAAGCAGTGCAATATATAATAATTTAGTTTCATAATACAAGTTCTAGGAGAATTATGATCACTAAGCTCAGTTACTGACAATCTATCTTCACATGATTGATCTCTAGGATTCATAGTTATTGTGATGATGAATGTTGTTATAATTATCATTATTATATTTTTAAAATTAGTTTGAGTAACATAAAAACTATAAAAACCTTTATTTTGTAAAAATATTTTTGTTTCTATACTTCAGAACATATTTCATAATATGTATTTGGTTTATAAATGTTCCATATGATTTTTTTATATATACACGTTTTACAACGTTTAATAATACAAACACTAAAATTCTTTAACAAAAGCCCATTGTTAAAAGGCAATATCACATTACCTGCATCCAATTTTTGAATTTCTAATAGATATGTTGAATTAATGATTACCATACTCTGTTACAGATGATCTGTCTTTACATTATGATTTAGAATAATTTATAAAAATACGGTTTTTTATTTACATAACGACGGTTTTCTCGAAATTTCTTAGTTAATTGATAAGTTCAACTTTTCTATTCAAAACAAATTATGGATTCACAAACCTAAATGGTTTATTATAAAACCCTAATTAAATTAATACGTGAAATGTTAGTGCATTGATTGAAGAGTTAAAATCTTAATATAGGCCTAAATATATAGTTATATTTGAATGGTGCACTAAGTTTTAAAATATTTTATTTTTATTTTATAGAATAATTTACAGACCTGAAAGAAGTTTAATTAGGTGTATGCATCTCAACATTATTGTGTGAACTGTAATTAGTTGTTACTATAAATCTTGTTTTATTACTATATTGGAATGAAACAGAAGGTAGACCCAATTTGGAACCGTTCCAGTTTTACCACCAATGCCAACAATAAATTGCTTGAATCATTTAATTATTGCGAATAGAGCAAATTTAATTTATAAAAAATATAGTTAGTTCATTTGATTTAAAAAACTAATAAGTAATTGTTTGAATTTTGTATTTCCGTCTTGTTGCCTTTATAATTACTCTTTTTGTCTTTTAATAATTACAGGTAATGTTTCTTCTTAGGATAAGAAACACCAATTTATTTTATTTGCAGCCAAAATTAAAATAAATTTTGATTTTTTCATTGAACATTAAGTAAACAAACCTATTCATATTAAATAGTTGATTTATTATTCATAAATAACTGCATGTATATTAATTCTGTAAAATGTTTTATGAAATATAAACAATTCTTGTGGTCTTAAAGACCAAGTTTTATACTTTATCCTTGTTACTTTTGTAATCAAGACGACTGTCAACTATTTTGTTCACTAGTGCAAGAAACATCATTTAAAACAATATTTCTTTTAGTGTTGCATACTGCACAATAATATGTATTTATATATGTATAAATGGTGTGCATAACTGGAATTATTTATATATTTATAATTAATTATTAAAATAAAATTCCTTCTAGCATGAATTAGTATAAATAATTTAATTTCAAACGATTTAAAGAAAACTTTGAGTCTATGAAGCTTAAATAGATAACTGAATGCTGTTATAATTCTATTTTATACAACATAGTATATTTCATCACTAGGACCGAAAGTGACGATTTTCGATACGACCTCAAGTGGAAAATGAGCGAAGATCGAAAAGCCACTTTTGGCCCATGTGATGAACGATACTTTTCATCACACTGCGATCAATAATAAATTTTATATTTCTTTTTCAAAATAACCTATCGTTTCACAGTAACATTCCTGAAGTATAATGACAATATAGTTTACGTTTACAGCACTAACTGAATTATTGAGATCAGCTGATTTTAATATTAATAGCAATACAAATAAAAACCTTCCTTAATTCTAAAAATGTATAGGCATTGAATTTTAAGGAA
This sequence comes from Philaenus spumarius, assembly GCA_018207615.1. NCBI lineage: Eukaryota > Metazoa > Arthropoda > Insecta > Hemiptera > Aphrophoridae > Philaenus > Philaenus spumarius. Next base: position 12,988 of record JAGFPH010008814.1, read on the forward strand.
AAGTTAATCTTGACTTCTGTTTCATTCTGTCCCTATGTTGTCGCTTTCAACCGAGAATAGCCGCAAAGATTACACCTTGTTTAAGTTCACTAAATTAATTTTAACAGCTGATATTAAATCATCGCGTAATATTGATAGACACAATAAACTACTACCGATACGAGTACATGAATAAACGTAGGCCACTGATGTACTTTTTGTAAATAATAATTTAAACGTTTATTTAATACTTGTAAATAGTATCAGTATGTGGTTTTTATTGTTTCTTACGTTTGTTTCTTTGTTAAAATCGTTATTATATCTAACTAGCTGACCCGTACGGCGTTGCCCGTGGTGGTTGGTATTTTCAGTCTAATTAACGTAATTGTATTCTTTTTAAGTGTTCAGTCAGTGAGTGGTATTTGGCCTTTATATAATATAGATCTCAAATAATAAAAGCACTATTGTCATAATAATAAAATATCTGAAATTATGATTTTAGTAACTTTAATACCCCCAAACCCCTCCTAAAATTTCAAAATTTTTCAAACCCTTTCTTGGTGAGCACCTATGGCCCTAGAGGAAGCTACATACAAAATTTCATTCCAATCCGTTCGGTAGTTTTGAAGAAATTGTGATTTAATAAATTTGATAACCCCAAATCCCCCTAAAATTTCGAATTTTTTGAAACCCTTTCTTAAAGAGCGCCTATGGCCCTAGAGGAAGCTACATACCAAATTTCATTTCAATCCGT
>JAGFPH010008814.1:19315-41261 GCA_018207615.1 Philaenus spumarius
TTATTTTATGGATTTTTATGGGAAAATGACTGTTAAAAATAAAAAAATCACAATAAATTGGTAATAGTATTTTTTTATTAAGTTTCTATAATGAGGGAGAAAGTATGTGTCAGTTTCCTGACAAATTTGTACAGTCATTGCACAACCACTATAGAAGGTATTTTTATACATTGAATACTTTTTTCTATATCTCCTTCATTTTAGATAAAATTTTAAATATGCGGACATTTATTATTTCAATTTAATTACTTTTGACTATAAAGTTTGAATAGTAACCAGATTATAAAGTTTAATTAGAATAAAGCACTTCTGTGGTAAGTACACACGTAAACACACGCACAGGACAAGGATTGTGCAATTTGTTTTGCTAAATTAATTAACTGCTTTAAATTGTTAAATACAGGTTAGATTTAGAATATCACATTTCATATGTAATGACATGTCTATTTTATAAATAATAAAAGTAGTCAAGTAGTAAAACTAAATGTTAACTTTACAGACAATGTATTCCTACTAAAAGCAGTAACTTTTGGTGTTTTAATTAAAGCAGAAGTAAAGTTTTTATCATTTCAGTTATAAAAACTGGAGGAATTTAACTTTTGAAATATTGCTTTATTAAATACGATCAACGAATAGTAAACAATTACAGCTTAAGTCCATGGTTTGCATATTTTTTTAAATTCTTATAATGTGAATATGTTTAAGTTGATTTCATGACTTCAACAAAGTTAATACAAACAAAGCGCCTGAACTACATTCACAAAATATATATTTATTTGTTGTACTTGTTGTGATCGATTGTAAAGATGCGTTTTTGTATATTGTTGCAAAACAGAATACAATAATAGCACCGCAGACATTTCAGAAATATTATTATTATTACTTAACGTTTATTGTTGTACGGTTCTCATTATTCTGTTGTTGTTTTAGATTTTTTGTTTGTAATTTTATTTGTGTTGTGGTTGACTACTAGTCAAGAAGAATACGAATTTGTGAATATTAAGGCAACTTATATTCTTGAAACATTCTGTATATCAGTATCATTTATGTGTACCATTTTTAAAAGTGAAGTATCATACTGTCGACATACACAATAGATAGACATCTTTACATCATATTTAATGCTACACATAGGCGTAACCAGGACGACCGTATGGAGGGGGTTACAACAACCGAGGGGGGGGGGGGGGGGGCATGGACAATGAAAAAAAAATTAAGATACAAAATAACACGTATTACTCTTGCCAAAAGTACTTTAAAATAATATAGGTATGTATACTTTTCGACTTCTAATAATTGTGATTCAGGCCCATTTTAGAATAATTTAGAATAGCAACCATGACTCATCCCCCGCCAAATCTTTCCGTGCGCTGCCTCTAACCCCATAGGCTTGGATCACACACGGCGTTTTTTTTTTGTCGGCTGTGGATTGTCATAAAATTCAAAATGTGCACGCGGTAAAATTTCCGACGCCGCGACGTCTAAAATTCTTATTGCAATTAATTAAACTGAAGCGTCTAGTGCATCAATCACGAAATGTGTTATGTATTATATTATTTTTTTTTCTTCTAATGTTTTATTGACATGAACAGAGAGCAACTCTCGCTTTATTGATATTGAGTCGCCGATTGAAAAGGAAGCAAAAAACTATACATATTTGGGTTCATCCAATCAATAAATAAAAGAAGAAAAGATTTTGGAGCATTTTAAACTGTGTTTCTTGATTTGAGGAACTAGAAGAAACATGTTTTAATTATTTAAGAAAGTCAGTTTCTACACGCAGCTGAAATATAGTATTCTACGAAAAAAATACTAAAATAAGGAAAATTGGCGTGCATTTGGACACGTTCGCCACTGTTTCGGCGGAGACGGTGGAAGATCCGTCGATTGTAGTGGCAGCGAGCGGCTGCACAGCTACCGTCAGCGGTAAATAAACCTATTGTTTATTTTTCCGACCAGTATGTATGCTCAATATTCTATTTCGTGCCACTGTTGATATGACGGCAAAGTCAAATAATCCGTAGCAGACAAAACTCCGTGTGCTGCCTCTAGAACACTATACTTTGATACACTACACTGCATTTATATAAAATAAAGTGCCAGTGCCCAATTTGACCAAAGATAATATTAGCAATATTATATTGATCATTTATTGTACCTTGACATTTGCATAGGTGTTGAAAACAAGTTACTCTTAAGAGCGTATTTTAATGTAAACAAAGTGCGAAATATTTTTTACAAATTATAACCCCCAAACCCCCCCCTCCCTGGTTACGCCTATGATGCTACACAACAATAATCCAATTAAACGTCAACATTGTGAAATATATTGATAGTTACTTATAAAACATTTAGTTAGTCTTGTAAGATAAATTTACACTTGTAATGTAAGTACATGAAGAAAGTAACCAAGTAATAATTCATATAACTCCTGTGGTTAAATATTTAATTGTAAAGCTTAAAGCTTATATTTGGTAAATTTGGTTTGAATTCGTAATTTTTTGTTTCTGAAATAATTGAAATATAAATGTATATTAATTTGTAATAAAACGATTTACAACCATTTCTACATATTCATCATATAATATATATATAGTCTACCTATATAAACAGAATTCCTCCATTCAGAGATGAGGCGGTCAACTGGATGCTTCGTTATGAAAAAATCGTTTTTCGAGGTACTTGTATAATGTGATTCAACCTCATAGCATAGCTTCCAATGTAACATTGAAAACTATATAATAAGAAAAAATTTTCATTAAGCATGCAATTCCTAAGAAGTTGCTCAAGTAATTGATAAAAATGACAAATTATGAAAAGTGACAGGAGAGGACAAAATCTCTCTGAAATGTCAGGAATTTTAGTGAAAGATGTACTTTTCAAATAAATATTTAACGCTTGTTTCCGTCTCGAACATGTACCCGAGTATTTGAAGATTGACCAGATGCATACACCAGATGAAATATGTCAACTTCAGACTCATTTCGCTTCTTTTGGCGATATCTAAACTGTGCGAAAAATTGTTCCTCAAACAATTTAAGCTCTGAACAAGTATACCGGATCAACAGTTCGGGTTCCTTGGACAACATTCCACAATGGACCAAATACACAAAGTAACTGCTGTCACAGAAAAGGATTTTGAAAATAAGAAATACTGTTGTAAGCTTTTCTCGATGATGCGCAAGATTTGACAGGATGTAACATGAATGCATTGCTGTTAAGCAAAGAAGAACTTTAGCAGGTAATTACTGCCGATTGGTAGAATCAGATTTCGCAGGTCGTTCGTTTTGCGTTATCTGCGGAAATGATAAACTCTTAGAGTGCTGGAGTACCTCAGGGCAGTGTTCTCTGGCTAATCTTGTACTTGTTGTGCACAGCAGATATTCCCAATATTACAAGGGGAAAAGTCCCATTCGTTGACGACACAGCGATATTAACCACTAGTGATTCTCAGGCTCTGCCTACAGAAAACTCTTCGAAGATATTTTTATAAGGTAGCGGAATGAACCCGTGACTTAAAAATTAAACTCAATGAACAAACACATTACGTTTCCCAACATATTCTATTCAATGTCTTAATATAGTTAATTAGCTAATACCGCAACATGATTCAGTTAAATATGTGTACGCAAATTGACAAAGTATTAACATGGTAACACCAAGTAAAATAGTAGTACAGATTCTCCTCAAAGTTCGTCAAATGTATTGGCTAATTGACAGAAAATCATAATTGAAGGGTTTAATTTATCTAACGATTATCAGACTAATTTCTACATTTGGACCAAAGCAGGGCTTTGGGAATGTAGAAACATATCACACCAGCTGTAGGTGCAACTAACTCAAAACAGTATAATTAATTCAATGACTAACGCAAGATGGATTCATCTTAGTGAAGAATTACATTCGGACTTAAATCTGAAATAAGTGGGAGACGTTAGGATTATGCAATGCGACATGAGAAGAGACTTCTTAAACATGATGACGTGGAAGCTTTACAGCTACTGGACACGAAACTGGATATACACGACTTTGCCGGCTGATATCTACTCCAATACTAAAGTTTTAGATAGTATAATGTTTATTATATTATATTATAATCATACCTAGATTACGATTTAGGCTTTAAAACATGTTCCTCATTTACTTTTACGTGTATTATTTAAGCTGTAGCGGATGATTGTAATATTCATTAATTAAACAAAGTACTGTCATGTAGAAATTTCCAGGCCAAAAGAATAAATTAATGTAAAGCCTTAAGTGATTCTGTGCTTAAACGTGTCTAGGGAAATCTACTACTAAGAATATGTCTAGATAAATATTAAACTAGTTTCACAACAACAGTATTAATATACTGCAGTAAATGTTTGTTTAATAGATTCATTATTTATCTAGAGGGAAATGTGCAGCAATGGAATGAACTTGTGCATTGTTGTAAATAACATGATATGTGAGAAAGTTGGAATGACGATCTGCTTTGAATTTATGTTAATGGCATGCAGTGAATTATACTGTATACTAAGTTGAAATAGATTAAATCTAAATTGTTGTTTAAACAATAGAGATATATAAGAGATAACAAATATGCTCAGTCATTGTATAACTGACAACTATAATGTTTCCATTATACGTAATGTTTTCCATTTCAAGTCAAATATGTTTGTCTAAAATACAGTCGTGGTCATAGAAATTGCATCACCTATAATTGTTATCTTTTTGATCCTAAATGTGTAAAATAAATGTATTGCAAAGCCTAAGAATAAAGATGAGCTGAAACATGCAATCGAAAAAGTGTGGAATGAAGAGATTAGTGACGAAATCATAAAAAGATTTTATCCAGTCAGTGCCAAACAGGATCGCCTCAGTTATCACTACTAATGGCGGTTCGACAAAATACTAGTTTATATTGATATTTCAATAATTATATTTTTAAAGTTTTTATGAAATTTTTCGAAATTCATATGAGTATGTAAAAAATAATTGTTTTCTTAAATTCCTTGTTAACACTAAACATTTTACTTTTAGTTTTATGAATATTTTTTATTTCGGTTTCAACCATTTTTCACAGCTCATAACAGACGCTTTTCCTTTGCAAAACATTTTTAAATCGTCAAAAGGTAAGAACACCATTGGTTTAAAGAGATCCTTCATTATTTTTAAGTGATGCAATTTCTATGACCACGACTGTACATAGTTTGGTTACTTAATTTTGTTTTAAATATTGTGACAGGTACCTACACTTTACATAGTAATAATTAATTATATAGTTAGAGAGTAATTATGGATCTAAGTTGATAGTGGTCGTGCTAAATATGGCTCACACACAAACAATAGCTGATGTCACAGTTTAAAGTTAAAGGGGTGGAGCCATCTTGCGGCTACATGTTCAAATTTCAGTTAGCCTGTTATTAACCTTGGTCTGAAGCATACTGTGGACTCGCTTGTCTTTGCCTTTCTTAGTTTAGTTTTAAGTTCGGGCCAACAATAAAGGACTTGATTGTTTTGCGTTAACTCGTTAGAGTGATGCAATCGTTTTCCCACCTTATTTAAAGACCCTTCCCGCCTCACCACTCTGACAACTGCACGTACGAAAGCAGAAGGTACATTCTTTAAGAATACACGCCATCTCCCGGGGACAGTCCTTCACAATATTATAACTAAAAAAAATCATAAATTATAAACGTAATTTCTAATACAAATTTAAATGAGTACATATTGTAAGTTGCACTTTCTCTGAACTAGTAAGCCTGTCTTTCCTAAACAACACAACTAATTATGTTTGCTAATGGTGTCAGACTATATAAATTATTCATATGCATTTCTAATTAATTGCATTTATTCAACTATATGTGCTACATGGCCAATGATATAGCTATTTACCTCTTTTGTAAACCGTGGTAATTGATTTAAAAATATATTTTTAAATGTACATTCAATATTTCAGTTTATTAAAGATCTCCAACTTTTCTTCAATCAACGAAAAGAAAAGTTTTAATTTGGTTTCCTTGGTTGTAAACTTATAATTCTAATTAATAACTTGGACTTGAATGAAAGTTTCTGTAGAAATACAATATTTCAAATCGTGTAATTTACGAATTGCTAAACATCACAGTTTCCAGAAAAACACACTACTCATTTAAACGTTATTATTATTAATAAAATTGTAAATATTTCTTAAACAAATATCGGTGATACAATTGTGATTAAACTATGATACTGAACTTCTGAAACAAGAGAATTAAATTGTGCTGTTTAAACAGAAGAATTGGATTTACTCTAGTACGGTAAGTCATTTGTTCTGCCAGTAGAAATACACCTGTTGTAATACAGCCATATAAATCTTAAATCCATAAATTACGCCAAAGGTGTAATACAGCGTTTGGTAGTTTTACTTTCTAAACTACTATAGATTATAGTACGTGCCCACTATTTCACTATTCACCTTTCACTTCAAACAAATTAAGGTAACACTAAAATCAACTCCTCCTGTAAAGAGAGTTTACGTCCGTACTTGAGTAACAAAATAGCGCATCTCATGATCTTTTAAAATAATTTTAATTTTAAATACATATGTGACGTAATTAAGCAACTGTTAACAACTGTCCCACTTCGGACTTATCTGATTTCGCCCATGATCTGTAAAAGGCTATTTTAACAAAAACCTAGCCTAGAATATGCTTTATGGTTATATGTACAAGTTTACAGCTTCAGTCAAAACAAACTTCTTATAATGACTTTAAGTTGGTTAATTTTGTAAATGAGTTACAAAACTAATGTAGGCTATACGGCCGGGTTTGAGCTTAGAAACCGTTTTTTTGTTTACTTCATTCTTGACAGGCTAAAAACAACTTAGACCTAAACACATAAGAATATGTTTCAACTATCGCTATATTGTTCTATTGGTCTGAGTTATTGAAATGTGAATAGAATCATACAATTTTGAGCTTCTATTAATTTACACATATATGAAAACTGTCAGTGAAAACTTAAGTGTGTTTTAATTAAAATAAACAATAATAAATGTTTGCCTAAATGTCTGTATTTAAAATATTTCTGGTTAACACCGTGTATTAAAATATAGGCCTACTAGTGATCGCCTAGTGGCCGAAATTCGACCATAACTCCTTAAAATTTTTAGTTTGAACGTTATTAAGGTTCTACTGTCAAAGACAGTGATGCCTCTATAATCACAGATTTCGCCAAGGCTACACAGTTAAATTGAATATCGATTTCAGACAAAGTATATAACATTTAAATAAAAAACAAATTCAAAAAATGAGGACTGAAAAAAGAATAAATTTTTCTATATATATATATTTGTTTTATTGAAATAAAAACAAATTCAAAAAATGAGGACTGAAATAAATACTACATTTATATATATATATATGTATTTTTTTTTATTGAAATAAAAACAAATTAAAAAGATGAGGACTGAAATAAAGAATACATTGGTTTTATATTTATTTATTTTTTATTGAAGTAAAAAACTAGGCGATAAAAAAATGTTGTCAATTGATCTTGACATACATATTTTTATAGTTTATTGATAGTTTAAAACTTCTCTATAAACGATTTTTTCTTTGTAAAACATCTTTCGTCGTTTGCTAAATGTCATTGACCATTGTATTCGGAAATATAAAATCTCCAATCTTAAAAAAATATCGAACTGGACGAACAATTCCCCATTGTAAAAACTGACCGATTCAATAGATCCCAAATTTTTGTCCTTGAGACTTATTTATTGTCATCGCAAATGCAGGTATTATTGCAAATTGATTTCTTTGAAAGTCAAATGGTAACACAGTTCCAGAATATGTTAAATTTATAAGTTGAACTAAAATAAAACTCTATTTTTGCATGTGGTTCCAGTTAAAACTGCGATAAATTACATTACGATGCATACATTTGATGCTCATTCTTGTTCCATTAACTAATTCTTCCTTTGTGTTTAAGTTTCTGATCAGCAAAACGATGCAATTGACTTTTAATACTAACTTATGTGTTAATATTCACCTAGAAGTTTCTAATATTCAAATAATTCAAAAATTGTACCGGATATTTTCACCATCACAAATTATTTTATCATAGCTATGATATGTTATCTGTTCACCCTGAATTTTATAAGCACATCTTATAACTTCTTGATTTTAATCAAAGTACACTCATTTATTCGGAAATATTTCCATGCACCTCAAACATTATTATTATCGGCTATTAATGTTTGAGGTATATAATATACAAAAAGAACATAGAACCAGCTATAACAAATATAATGTTTGCACTTGTGTGATATTGTAAATCAATTCAGATTACTGCTACGCAATTTGACTTATACAATATATTTGTAAAATAATGGCTATATAAACAAACAGCGATGGAAACTACTTTATAAAATTATTACTTTAACGAAAGCCTTCAATGGTTTTGTGTGTACAATATTTTGTAAACCTAACCAAAAAATAGATTGGTTGTAAATTTGTTGCATTGATAATGAATATTCAAAAAACAGTTGTTAATTTAGTCTAGGCCAAATTTACAATCAACTTCTATAAAAGGGAGTGTACGTAGGTACGTGAGTAACATATAATATAACAGCTGATTTCACCCACCATCTGTAATATTTAAACAAACCCAGTGTAGATTATAGTTTGGCGTTACAATTGTTATAATTTCTTGTGAAGTCGATTTTTTTTTTTAAATATGAGTTATAGAACTAATGTATGCTGTAATATACGTTATAATATTTACTTTGAAGTTATAAAATCTGTATATAAATACAACCTTTTATCACCAATATATTTTTTTAATGAAATAAGAGATACCTATTCGTTTAACCGGTAACATTCGTACATCTTCGTATAACATATAAACATATTCGATTATTAATTTATTCACTACTAGCTGACCCGGCAATGTTTCGCTATTGCTTAGTTTGAAACTTTGAAAGACTGTAATTCGTATCCCTGAGGGCCGATGTAAATTATAATGGGATTCTGCTCATTGCTTGATTTACCTAACCAAAATTATATTCAGTTTTTGATCCAAATCAGTTGTTGATCAAAATCAGCTGTTTTAAGCTTTTCATACGAACAGCTGTTTCTGATAAAATCAAAAGAAATATTTCTTCTTCTTCCTTAAGATTGACCTTCCATAAGATTAACATTGAAACTTTGAGGGCCACTGGGGCGTAGCCCTAGTGTCCTAGGACTTTGGTAAATGGCCTAAAACCTTCCCAGGGTTAACCTGTGTTACTATGCAAAATTTCAAAGCAATCGGATGGACGGTTTGGTAACGCAAAAAGGACAAACATACAGACAAACGTACAAACATACATTGAATTTTATATATATAGATAATACTATTAACTTCTAAATCATTTATCATTGATCTATCGATATCAAATAAAAAGCATTTAAAAGGTAGTATTTTTATCTTTCTTTAAATGTATAATAACTTATATAAATAAAAATGTTTAACAAATAGGCCTACAGTTTTATAATCCTTATTATTGTACATATTTACTGATATAAAAATCCCCGTCAGCATAGTTAGTTAGGCCTAGATAAGTAGGCATTAAAGTTGTTTTTAAACAGTTTGTTTTTTAAATGATGTATTTCTGATGTTTATCTAATTAATCAGCCTGTGATTTTTCACGGGGCTTACTAGTTATTGTGTTATAATCTGAGTCAACTGTTTATCTGTCATTTTATTCAATTGGTTGCTATGGTATTTAATGTAAACTTATTCAAGAAACATGATTGTGTTAGTTCATGAGTCTAGGCCTAGCCTAAAATTATTTTGTGTGATTAGTTTTAATTGTATGTATTTATGATGCATCATTATATAAAAATATTAGCTTTCTACACTTCTTCGTCATTTAAACATTAACTGTGCCAAATTTCATACTCCTCCGTCCAAGTAATTTTCGTAAAAAGGGGCACAACGTTTTTGTTTCACGGATTAATATATAGATGAGTAGTGGTTGCTATTCCTATCAAATGGAAAATTAAGAAAGTGTATTATAAAGTAATCAAATTCGCTTAAGGTATATTTGTCTGATTCCAATATGAGCTATAAAATAAATACACCATACTGGCGTTTATTTGGTACATTAGAAAATCAAAGGTTTAGTAAAAGAAGTAGGCCTACACACTCACTTATAAATATATGTATTATTGATATAAACAAATGTTTATAAATAGCCATGAACTAATAATTGTTATTGTTAAGTCTATGTTTATTATATACACATGACGTATAAAGTCGATATTTAGGATAATCGACTATTTTTCTCCAGAACTAATTCATACTATAAAGCATGTAGCCTTATATATTTCTAACTTGTTGGATGGCTGGATGTCACAGCGTTGGTAATGAAGTGTGTGATATGCTAGAAGTAATTTATACTATTTAAGTTTAAGGATGTAATACAAATTCATAATATTTACCATTGATGAGTTATTAAATAATTATTATAATGTTAATTATATTAGATAAATAAGTCATACACTTCATAATATTTTATTGTAATATTATTACATTGTAGAAATAAAATAATCTGTAACAATAGTCGCGTATCCAAGGTTTCCAAAAAAATATACACAAATCATTTCTGTTTTGACTTTGGCCGTGTTCATGTTCAAATACTTGATCGCTGGTGCTTCTCTGGCTATTGCATCTATTTGGCTGTCCGACAGCTTCAACTGCAACCTCGAAGTATTTCTCGACCTAGATTCTGAAGAGGAGTAGTTAAGTACAGAAGCTACTCATTTACAAATACTTGATCGCTGGTGTTGCTACACCATTGCTTCTATTTAGTTCTCCGAGAGCTTCAACTGCAACACTGCAACCTCGAAGTATTCCTCGACCTAGATTCTGAAGAGGAGTAGTTAAGTACAGAAGCTACTCATTTACAAATACTTGAATGCTAGTGTTGCTACACCATTGCTTCTATTTAGTTCTCCAAGTGCTTCAACGACGACTTTGAGTTATACAGAATTGATCTGGAACCCAAAATGGATGAAAAAATCCTGAAAAACAAACTAACTGTCAATAATACTGAAAAGTAAACTATGTGCATGATCAGTTAACTTCATAATTTTGTATTATTTAAAATTCCAAAGTTGTAGTTGTGCATCTTTTAAATAATAACGAAGAAAAGATATGATATAATAAACTGCCAGTTATGTAGCAAACTATTAGTTCAATTGATTTATAATTCCATTGTATTTTAATGACGTAACAGTTATACCGTTTTAAATAGGGAAACATAATATTTTTAACAACTAACTAAATATGGCTTAAATAACACCGATATACCACCTCACTGAGAGGTCCGACGAATGACTGTTTTTGTTAAATCTTAAGTTTAAAAACAAGTATAGACAGTTTGTTAAAAATACAATTGTTTATTTAGTTTTCATGGAAAATAAGTTTTTGGACTTTTAGAACAAATTTGAACACTCCAAATTACGATAATTTGAAATTGACTCACCGAAATGTTAAATTGTATACCGGGCAGCCCACATAATATAGTACTTTGCCGAATTAAGAAGCACATACAGGTTTTACTAATATTAGATTTATTTCACTATTTAAGTAGTATAGATTTCATCCGCAAATTTATACTCCCACATATTCACGACACTTGGCGATCTATTCCAGTCGATGCAGTGGCGGATTAATGAAGTTTTGTGGGGAGGGGCGGTCTTTAAAAATGTACATTCTGGGGGGGGGGGGGGTCTGGGAAGGCCGGGCTCTCCCCCGGAAAATTAAAAAAAAATACCTTCTGAAATTGGCTTCTTAACCATCTCTGGCAGTTAACACTAATAACAGATAAGTGTAAAACTGTCATCTTTTTCCTTTGTGTTATCTCCTGCTTCTCACAAAATAAAACAAAATTGATTTCCCAGTTAGCGTCTAAAAAGAGTGTTTGAAATAAATAACTTATTGTAAAATATTTTGAGTTTCTAATAACATTTTCGGGTTACCTACGTAAAATGAATTTATTTGGATCCGTTTTTTTTTTTGCGACAGTTACGAAACAAAGTAATAACAAGTTTAAAAAATCAAATACATATAAATAGGTCGGGGATTTGTGGTCAATAATGCACAACGAAATGCTAAGTTTATAACAAAATGCGCCCTAGTTTTGTGATGTCAGTTTTGTTGTTTAAGTTTATTCGTCTTATTTGTGTGCTCTTATCACCAAGAGTATGAAGAATAGAATGAAGGAATGTACTTTCCTTTCTATTAAGTTATCACAACTTAAAATGTTGAGATATTTAGCTTATTAGCTATTTAGCATATATCAAACTCCTCACAATTTTTTAATAAAGGGGGAAATAACCTATAAAGTGAAAAAAAGGCAGGTGAAGAAATCTGACTAAAAAGATTTATTATTTGTTTATTTGTATAATTATTAAAAATATCTAATATAGGGTCTACATAGAAAATGTAAGACTTAAAATATTATGCAATTACTCTGATCTTGAAGATCCAGTAAATAAACTGACTGTACAAATTAACGTTTTTTGGAAAGCACTAATTTTCTCTCCCCCCCCCTTTTTTTAACGTACCTATCTATAACTTTTTTCTTGTCTTCCCTTTAGCGAAGGGTACACTTCAGGTGAACAAAACTCTCAAAATCAACTGAATAGTTTGGTAAAGTTGTCTTTTTATCAGCTGTAGTCCTTTTCCACTTTGATACCCATGGCTTTACTTCTACCTTTAGTTCTGAAATACAATCGTTTTCATCTCCTCCAACAACCCTGCAGTAATTCTTAGCTATAGTGATTCGACATTTTTAATGACACAATCTGTGGTAGTCGTTGCATCTCACTCCAGCCATCCACCATCTCAAGCAGGGATGGATACAGGGGGAGGGTCAGGACCCCCGAAAAACATTTTTTTAAGGCCTGATTTATATGTTTGATTTAACCCTAAAAGCGCCAAATAACACTATAGTGTCGTATCAGCCCGCCGAGCAAGTGGCAGACAGCACTATTGTTTTGTCTGATTGTATTGAACATTCCACCCTCTAAAAATCATCCAAACTCAATAAAATTAAAACCATTGGAAAGGAAATGTTTTAAACATTAATTTTTGTATTTACAAATTTGTTCTAAAACGTATATTTACATATTTAATCATCGTTTTAAAAATGTAGTTGTCTAAAAAGATGACGCCACGCAAAAAAAAAACGCAAAGAAAAGGCACAAAACTTGTCACTATTCTAAGGCTCATAATCGTTAGACAGACTTGTTTTGAAAAGAATATAATTTCACCTTTAGATTCGTCAAGATCAGGCCCCGATTTAGGGTAAGCTTCACCCTGGGCAAAAACTTTTGTAGCCGCCCCCTTCCACAAAAAATTACTGAAATATTTGTGATTTCTTAATAGTTTTGTAGTTTTATCCCAATAATGGTGGGCTGATACCATATACTGTTGTAAAAATAACGTGTTAGGTATTAACCTGAAATATTGTGTGTACTGTGATTAAAAAAAAAATAGTGGGCTTATATTCTTTTTTAAATACGATTAACTTTTTATAACTACGGTACGTATTTAGTGCAAACTGCAAACATGCATGAACATAATTTTAAAGGTACCAGTTTGCGCATTTCTAATTTTTTAAGTGTAAAACCAATTTGTTTTTAATAATGTCTGCGCAAGTTAACAAGTTTGTTGTGTCGTTCCCGTTTTTTACCAATATTCTGGAAATAATAAAAAAAATCGTCAAAAATTTTCCGCCTTCAGAAATTGCCGCCCTGGGCAATTGCCCAGTCTGCCCATTGGTAAATCGGTTCCTGGTCAAGATTTGAACTTTCTAACACTGCCTTCCAATCATTCGTCACTATTATAATTTCTTAGATAATAAAGTTTTCTGTAAACCCTTAAGATTTGACAGTTTTTCAAATAACGAGCAAGCATATTTCATAATCTAGTACAAATCGATATACTTGTACATTGATGTATATATGGATTTTAGTGTAAATTCTATATTTTCGTTTGATATAAGGAAAACCTGATTTAGTGTTAATCGGCTACAGCTAAAGGTCTTGTCTGTGAAATATGTACCATTGCGCCGATTCTCTTAACACATTTAACCCAGGCAGCCAAAAAAGCACTTTAGAAGAAGGCTAATTTTGTTATTGAATTTAACAGCAAACATCCACAGTGACGGGTAGACGTAGGTATGTAAAATACAAAAACTATCAGGGAAGGAGCTTTTGGGCATTTTGTATAAACAAAAATTACAATAAATTAGCACTTTTTTGGTTTTAATATTATAAAAAATTATGAATGGATCACGATACTTTAAAAGAAAGAAAACCTAAAAATCGTTTTTTTATATACCCTGATTGGAACGTTTTTCATTGAGAAAAATCAGAAAAACGCTTAAAAATTACCATTTTTAAAAGTTCATATCTTTGTTAATTTACAATATTAAGGGCAAATATGTCAGAAAATGATTGTTTATTATGTGTACTTCAGACAGGAAGAAGATGAAATTTGTTGTATTAATAGTTTTTGCACAATTGCACTTTAAACAGTTTAGACCATTACCTTGCATAATGCGCCCAATTAACCTGAGTAGCCCGATTTAAATTTACCAAACGGATTCTGTCTGAAAGTGGACATTAAAACCCAAAATTCTTATATCTGCGATGTTTCAATAAGGTTGATAAAGTATGATAAAAATGCTTAAGAACACAGCGCGAAATGCTAAAATTTGAGACCGACGCCGACGGTAAATTTGCAATAGTGGAAGTGGGGGAAACAACAGCCTGATGCGCCGTTCTCTTCTCCGCATTTTACAAAATAATGGCCTAAATTGTTTGTACTGCAATTATACAAAAACTATTAATGCGACAAATTTCATCTTAAGCCTGTTTAAAGTACACATACTAAGCAATCATTTTCCGAAAGATCTGCCCTTAATATTGTAAATTAACCAAGATATGAACTTTTGACAAATTGTAATAATTAAGAGTTTTCCGTTTTTTCTCTGTGAGAAATGGTCCGATAGGTGTCTTTAAAAACCATTTTGTATGTTTTTTAATTCTCTACAAATGTCCAGTTGGAAGTATCGTGATCCATGCATACATTGTATAATATCAACGAAAAACCAAAAAGTCAAAATTTATTGTTATTTTTGTTTATAAAAAATGCGAAAAAATTTCTTACCTGATAGTTTTTGTATTTTATATACCTAAGTGCTACCCTTAAAGCCACTGCGGATGTCGCTTGCTGAAATTCAATAACAAGAAACAATCTCTATTGGTTGGGCTAATTGTTTGACTGAGCGCGCCGCCGTATGGGTATGACTTGAATAAGTAAGAGCTTGTGTTACGTTGTTTTAAAATTTAGCAAAACAAAGTGGATTTAATGATCATGTCGTGGAATTATTGATTTTAGTACCGCTCGTTTTTACTCTTTCATAGTTAGTGTTTTTTTTTATTCTTTAATCTGTAAGAAACTCTTGCTCTTTCAAGACAATATTTATGGTCTAAAAATACATTAAAAACTATTCCATAGAGTTTATATATTTTTTAATTCCCCGGACCCGTTGTTGTTAAATTCTCGGTAATTTTGTTTTTGACTTTTTATGACCCTCTCCAAAAATGAAATCCTGTATCCGCTCTGCCAATGAAGTGTGTCGCGTCGTTAAGCGGACCACACTAGGCCTACTTGATTTTGCTCATGTTCTCATATCACCGGTCACTGTTTCGGTTCCTTTTGTTTTTTTATCGTGTACTTGTGTAAACTTAAAATGGAATTTAGTTGAAGGTGTTTTTTAGAAGGATTATTTGTAGAAAAGATAGTCAATTAATATTTGATATGTTTCTTGATGTTTAAAGCCTACTTACTAAACGTAAACGGTCATCAAAACCTATGTGTTTTTATATAATTTACATATAGTTTATTTAAAATAAAGAATTGCAATTTTTTTTACAGTCGGGTCGGGGGGGGGGGTCGCCCCCCCCCCCCCCCCCTATCACAGACAGGATTAAATGCATTGAAAACGTTTACAAACCCATTGTATAACGGGAAGCTCACATAATATAGTAATTTGCCGAATTAAGGAGCACATATTATAGGCTCTTTATTAGATGTTACTATTATTAGATTGATTTCACTATTATTAGCCTTAATTAGTATAAGATTTTATCGGCAAATTTATACTCCCACATATTCACGACACGTGACGGTCTATTCCAGTCGATGTAATACAGTAGATGTAGCCTGTGCTTGGTAGATGATGTATCACAGACAGGATTAAATGCATTGAAAACGTTTACAAACCAAGCACAAAGAAACAGGAGCAAGCTTAATGTGTTTTGATCAAATTACCTGAATACATCAAATGTTGAAAGTTTAATCATACAAATGAAGATATTAGTACATTTAAGGAAAAAGGTATTTTCCAGTATATATTTTCCACATTTTATCAATATTTCTTTACTGCTTAGGAGAATAGGAATGGATAAAAAAAAACATTGGGTGTGCTAAAGACCGCACGTTGGAAGTGACAACTTCTATAACCGATTTATATTTTTTGAGTATTAATATTAGAGGAGAATAAAGGTCAACAAATTACACAAGTCAAATATTGTCAAAAAATATTATATAATATTTTGAAATTGTCTAATTATAATATAGACGTCTTTTCTTTCCCGTTTTTTGGTATTTGTTCTGGATGCGACCGAACTGCTGTTGATGATGATGTACACTGTTCTCATAGGGTTGGAAGTTGAGAAATTTGGAGACCATTAAAGTGGCCTCTCGTCAGTTCCCCAGTAAACCTTAGCCTCCCTACTCCTTCAATCGGTTCGCCAAAACTCTCCCACAACAAATAACCATCTCTGTACACCTGAAATTCATAATAAATATTTCTGATGCTGCTTGAATTTCACAGGAGGTTCCAAAAGATACCGGTTTGCTCATATCCGCGATGTATCCTTTTTTTTGTTGAATAAATATCTCCTGTTACTTTTAAAGTATATGATTTGAACCTGCTCCAATCGTATAAACATGAACAACAACACTGGTCCTCTATAAAAATTAGTGTCACGTATTCTACGAGATCATAATCAAAAAGCACGTATATAAGTTTTATTACTTTTATTATAATTCATTAATATGATCTTTTTATTTACATCTTATAGTAAAACATGACCTTTGTCAACTGAGTTCCTTTAGTGGAAGTGCAAGAATAGACAGTGAACAAAAATAAAAGTAATAAAGAGGTCCACAATAATGTAATAGTTATTTCACAATTAAATTACACTTATTCTTGATGAAATTTAATATTAAATAAAATTTATCTGCATTAGGAATGCAGTTACGAAATAAAACTGTCGATAGAAACTAATTAGATTTCTTGTAGCTAAATCAGTTAGAAAGTAACACTCCGCTAAATATCGCTTATTGCAAAAGTTTTAACGGACCTTTTTATGTTTGTTAAATGTTGAATCAGTAGAGGAGAAATCAAAATGAATTCAAAATTAAATGAATTGGCCTAACTAAATAATTTTAGCGTGAACCAGTTAATACCAGTTATTTATATTTGTATTACGTGTTTTTTACTGTTGTTAAGGTTACAAATAAATGACAAGGGTTCTTAAACTAAGCTACAGGACGCGATCGTGGTTCAGTGGTATTTTAATTATTTAATTACTAAATCTTTAAACTTCCAATACAAATTTTACCTACATACATAGCATATCAAGACATTAAATCAAAGTCCAATGACTTATTATTATAATTTAAAGATACAAATATCGACCTATACAAATTGTATTAATCCTAATCATATCCGACTAATTAAATTTCAAGACAGAGCACTTTAAGTATCGGAATTATCAAACTCAATAATATATTATATTAGTTACTGCACCTCCAAAATATAATCTTAAAGTATGATAATATAAAGTGAATGATTATATGATCGATCTAGTTGATCATGTTCTTTCAAGGTAAAAGATCTCCCCAAAGGCACTAGCCTACCGAGAGTAGAGCCTTCGGCCGTCACCGTGTATTCAAAACCACTGGCCTTGTTTATATTTCAGTCAAGAACATATATATAATCATCCAAGTTACTGAACTGTGCAGCCAACTAGGATTTGCTAGTTTCAGCTATTGCGACACTTTTCAATATCTTTCGCAATATTTCTTGTCTTGGGACTTATAAGTTTTACATTGTTTCCTAATAATAATAATGAGTATAATAATAATAATAATAATAATAAAGCTAATACTAAGACTTTGCTTATGCAACTATTCTTAATACTATACCAATTAATTACATTATTTTTTTAAACAACGGCGTTGATAATAGTTAATAAATTTAACTATCTCTACTAATATTTGAAATGCCATATATTTATATAACCATTATAATTAAACCTGATTGTAAACAAGTAAATGCTATTTTGTATTTCCTTATATTATACTGATCATGACAAAAAGTTTGATCGTTATAGTAAAATTAATATTCATATGCTTTAATATTTTACAATAAATATTTTTTCCGTTAAAATACTTTCGTTGTGTTTGTACGTTTATTTAAGGCTGGCAGAACTCAAAACCTAAATCACAGGCTAGGGAATCTTGAATGCAAAATACATTTGAAAGTTTTGGTACTATACTGATTTCATTGAAGTTTATCGAAACAGCTGTAACAAGGAAAGTACGGAATGTGTGAGCTTATAAACCAACAAAACTAAATAATTGTTCACAACAAAGGCATAAATAAGTCCTGTAATTTGGTATGCAAAGAGTATCGTTCCATTCTAGTTTAAAATAAATGTATTATGTGCCTCTCTTGAGTGTTTTGAGGAATTTGGAAAGTAGGGCTTGTCCCAAAACAAATATACCTAAATAAAAAATGGGAAATATTCAATTGAATTGTATTTAATACTTTCTTTAAAGTCAGGTGAAATAATATTACCTAAATAAATACAACATAAATACAATAAATAAATATAGAATTTGTACGAACTAATCTTGAACCGAAATGAATTTAAACTACACTGCATTAAATTGAATTTAAAATATTGTAGATTAATTAGTGAACATATTGTGTTGCAACGGGATTCGAGCCTAAATCAAAGCCGTAGCCAGGAAAACTTTTCGGAGGGGTCAGGGGTCAGGACCGGAGATTTGAATTTAAACCCTTTAAACACGTTCACTGCTAAGGACGCACATGTGAGCTTCACACTGAACACTATAAGAAGCGGCCGACGCACAATGCTTTGCACGCCAACCCCATGCTGGGAGTATTTTCAATACACAGTTAATTGCGTGCTTCGCACGGCAACCCCCGTATTGGGAGTATTTTCAATACACCAAGCATTGCGTGCTTCGCACGCCAACAACCGTATTGGGAGTATTTTCAATACACAGTGCATTGAGTGTTTTGTTAGAGTAAAGTATTTTTGTTGAAATACTTTACGTGAAATACATCCTACCACCCAAAAGTTAGCTGCCTACAATAGTCTGGTACAAAGAATTGTAACCACTCCACTCAATACAGAAGATTATCAAGAAGAACTCAACACCATCAAATATATAGCCTCGGCAAACGGCTACAACACGGTGATTGCGGACAATATTATTAAAAACCATCAACACAGAAATCCCCTTCGGAAGATTCCCCTATTTCAGCCAAATATGGTAGAGTACTATCTAAAATATTGAATAATAAGTTTGGAAAATTAAATATCACGTTAGCTTATAAAACGTAGAATAACATTAAAAGAATATTGCAACCCAGAATAATGACACCTCTCGAAGATAAGACCGGCATCTACAGGATTAATTGTAATGACTGTGAACAATATTACATTGGACAAACGGGTAGACCTTTTATACAACGATACAAGGAACACCTGCCAAAAAGGACAGTCCACATAAAATAAAATTTTGCCCGTCACATAATTGACAGTGACCACACATTTTCGAGCTTTGATAAAAATGTTGAACCTACAATTGTATGCAATAAAGGCACATACATGGACGCCGCCGAGGAATATGAAATATATAAAGCGTTTAAATCAAAAGATGAATTATTAAACGACCAGCTGAACTTTAAGTCCAATAGGCTTTATGATACCGCGATAAGGATCGACAATAAGATTACTTAAACTATCATAGTCAGTAGTTGGTCAACCTTCTAACGGTGCGCACCAATTCCTCGCGGCAACATATTTTTGTTGAACATTGTGTGTGTTTGTGTTTGTGAAGTGTTTTTAATATAATTCATGACGACCTGACCTTCAGAGAAGCCCGATGATGGAACATAGATTCCGAAACGCGTAGCCAGAATTTAAATGCGAAGTCACACGACGGATATACAAAGGTAAATGTATAATGTTTACTAAAAGACATTTTGTTCAACAATCTTTACGGTTCAGAAGGTGACTGATAATGCACTAATTAGAAGCATTTTCTTTGGCCATGAGATTTGGTGACGTATCTTGTCTTACAAGGGTCAGTTTACTTGTGTTTCTGTCAAACGTGATACCGTCGTTTGGATACTGTTTATTATATTTGATTGCGAAATAAGAAATGTTGTATTTAAAAGAGATAAATTCATGAAAATCGTGATTATTGTGTACTGTACACAGGACAAACAATTACTCTGTAATAATTATTCTGGATTGTTATAAAATCTAGTTTAGTTTCTAAAGCACGTCAATTAAATGTAATTCAATTTAGTTGAAAGTTTTATTTAACTTTCTATATATTAAAAAAACAAAAAAAAAACAATTAGCCACTCCGATTATATACGTCTACCATTTTTCTCTGCAATATAATTTACTTTATGTATAGTTTATTATTATAATCCTAATATAAATACAAAGAAGGGAAAATATTAATGCTGTTTTCATCAATTTTAACTTTTGATAATCTAATAATAGCCACCTGGTATTAATCCCTCTTAGATTAACCTATATTGCTATTTATTGAACATTTTCAGTCGTAGTTTGCAAATTAAACCTAGATAACAATGTATAATAACGCCATTCTTTGGATGAATTTTAATATTATCCCTTCATAGTATTAAAGTTGCTCTTATATGTAAATTCAACTAAAATATATTAAATTCCACCGCATCGTATATTAAATTCTACTGCATTATAATAGATATTAAATTCGACTGCCTCATTATTTGTTTTTTTTTTTTTGTTTCTCACTGTTACATCAAATTTTTGTAAGTATTTACTTCCACTGTTTTTATGTTTAAAGCATATGTTTGTTATGAATAATGGCTAAATGTACAATAATTGTCAAATTATGATTATGAAATTAATCTGATAGTTCAATAGATAAGATGTCGACATTGCTTAGATAAATATTACAAATTGTTTGCATATTTTTTTTTTAATATGGATTATATGTAATCAGCCGACATTTGTTTTAAAAAGATGATTGACGCAAACATTGTATGTGTCAATCCGAAACGTTCGTTCCAACCAAAAAGTAAAAAAATGTTTTTTAAACCATTTTATTATGCGTGACTGTTTACTAAGCGACATTATTTTTTATATTTTATTATTATTTTTGTTTTATTTAAATGCATTAGGCTTCATCAGAAGACTAGTCTCCCGGTGTGTGGGACTTTCGGTTCACCCGGTTTACCCACTACAGATAGCGCCAATTAGGATGGAGCGCTAAGAGGGGAGTGTGCAAGTCTCCCACGCCGGCTCCCACCACATTTCCCCTCTCGCGGCGGAATACAGTCAGAGCCGCCTGTCCTACGTAATTCATGTCTGCTATGTAGTCGTGTTGATTGTATATCAACACTTTTTGGTGGTGACTGTACTGAAGACTCACAGTCGAGTAGGAGAGGGTAAGAGTAGAGTACCCCGCACCTGAGGACAAAAGGGGAGGGGGGCCAAACGTGCTACTCTAAACCGTTGGGTGAGTGTGGAGTGGG